>JBBMJZ010000067.1:2162542-2190698 GCA_037833815.1 Zingiber zerumbet | reverse complement strand
ACGGAAACGAGGCCATGGCCACTCTCGCCGTCGCCATTACTCGAAGACTTCCTCGGGTGCGGGTAGCCGCTTACTTGTTTGTAGACTTAATCGAGCGCGCCTAGCCTGAGGGTTTACGCCGACACACTTGTTGTCTTTTGGTGCCTTTATTATTATTATTATTTTTTTTTAAAAAATAGAGGCTCCTTTATTATCGTTGGTTTATATCATTTAGGCCAATTAAAGAAATACCCTTGAACGGAAGTTGCTAGGGCATGATAATATTATCAATGTAAGATCCGAGATTAAATCTGGGTCAGTAGCTCAGTGTCTGCTTCTCGATATATATTATTTAACTAAGGTTAATAGCTATTTATGAATTACCTCTTCCGTATTGATTAGAAAAACGAGTTAACAGACACTAGAGTGAGTGAATCATCAGGTATCTATTTTCCCCATGTATTATTCAACTAGCTAAAGTTAATAGTCATCAATGATTTATTTCTTTTGTATAATTGTCATTAATTATTACAATGTAGCAATGGATAAAAAAATCTAATTTATATTTAAAAAATCACAATCGATAGATTTATGGTCACATAATCATTACTAATTGATGGATAAATAATTGATTGATATGCTATAGTAAAAAATAGTAAGAGAGGCAAAATATATATGTGGTACACAATTTAATAATTCTAAAATTTTAGATATGATTTAGATATTTTGAAATTTTATCTATGGTTCGGTAATTTATAGATATTTTTTAATTTTAAAAATACTTTTATTCCAATAAATATCTAAAAAAATGCCATTATATTTAGATTTGAGATAAAAAAATTATATTATAATCTGACCTAATCGTAGAATTCGCTTCTTCCACATCACTGTCACGTCAAAAATTAAAAACCCTACTCCTTTTAAAAATCCCTCTCCATTATTATAAAACCTTTCTCTTTTAAAAACCTCACTAATTTTTAAATCATCTCTCCACTATTTTTTTTATAAACCTGGTCCCAAGATTTTGATACAGGTTTATAAAAAAAACTATAAACCCCACCTATATAATGGGAGAAAGGTTTATGTTGAGAGGTTTATAGCATAACTTGCATGCTATAAACCTCCCACTAGAGATGTCCTAAGACTAATGAACCCAAGGAAAAAAAAAATGGAAGAAGAAAAAAAAAATGGAAGAAGAAGAAAAAAAAAATTGAACTAATGAACACAGTTAATGAGAAAGTGAAAAATGAAAGTATGAGATAATGAAAATTTACACTTGGCTAAAGATTTCTATAAATTTTTTTTAAAAGATAATATAGATATTTTTTTTATATGGAATATCATTTTTAGGCATCTGCCTAAGAATGGAAAATTGATGGAGAAAATCAAAATCTAATTAAATTCCACAAAATATGACAGAATCCGGTTCGGACCGGCCAGCCTTGACCCGGCCGGGCTAAGTCACCCCGATATTTCGAATGATTTTATACGAGTATACGCGGTAGAGTTACCGCATACCGGTATCTGACTTCCTGTTGTTCTCTATAAAAGTTTATCAATGCGGAACAAGTTAAATAAACGCATCGTAATTCTCTCGTCTTCTCCCCCTTCGCGAGGGAGCGTGTGCGACAAAGCGAAGCGGCCGAGCCAACGAGGTAGCGGCGAAGTAGGGCGCCGAAAGGCACCGCAAGCGGAAGCTCCGGCGGAAGGGAGGGCGAGCACCTCGATTCGGCCTCACCTCCTCGTCAGATCCCCGGATCGACGACTCCGTCCTATCGATCTCCTGCCGGTGCGCTCCCCCGTGGTTATTCTCCCCGGAAATCTTTCTTTATTCTTGAATTGTAGGGTCTTTTGGCGCGGAATTTAGGTTACCGGTTCCGGCCTGTTGGAATTCTTGCATTGTTTTCGGCTTGCCGCTCGATTAGTGTCTGACCTCATGTGGCTGAAAAGATTTGGTTTTTCTTCTGAGTTAGGGTTTCGATCTTGGAGCACGGGAGCAGACAGTGGTGACCTGGAGATGAGCGTCGAGAGCCCTGGAGCAGTCCGAGGGTAGGGTTTTGGCTGCACGGGTCTGGCACTGGACCCCCATCTAGGGTTCCGGAGGAGTTCCATGGGAGAGGGGGGAGTCGCGTGTGCACCCTCGCAGCGTATCATGGATCGCTTTCCGATTCCGGAGTCACTCTGTGGGGGCAAATACGTGGTTTCTTCGAATTCCTTTAGGGCGGAGAAGAGCTCGAGGAATGGCGAGAGGAAAGATGATGTCGAGAGGAAAGGTGAGTATGGTGGTGAAAAGGAACTGAAGCTGGATAAGAAGGTGAAGAAGATGGAGTTGGAGAAAGGAGAGCTTGTGCTGGAGAGGCATCGGAAAGGGGAGTTGGAGGAAGGGGAGTTCCTTAATGGCGAATTGGAAAAGGAGGAGCTCCGAAATGGTGAAGTGGAGAAGGGGGAGTTTGTTCCTAGGAAATCACGGAAAAGTGACGTTGAGGTGGGAGAACGACGAAAGAGAGATGAGGCGTCAAGAGAAGTTATTTCAGATCGACGGAGTAAAGTAGAGCTGGAAAGAGGGGAGTTTGTTCCAGATAAATGGAAGAGAACAGCAGAACCGGAGAAGACACAGACTCAGTCCAGCAGAGGAAGGAAGTTGGACAAGGACAAAAATGATGTACCGGAGAGATTGCGGAAGCATGCCCGGGATTTTTCTCCAGAGAACAGTCGCCGGAGAAGTGATAGACACACAAGTGATGCTGACTCCAGGAAGCGATCATCATCCAGATGGGATGGCAGTGTCTCTGATAGGGATGCTAGGAAATCATCAGGCGAGGCTAAGCATGATAGGCACCATTCTAATTTGCCTGATCATTCAGCATCAAGGACTAGTTCTGCTAATTCTGAGAGATGCCGTAGAACTGAATCCTCCTCTGCATTTAAGGTCTTATCTTCCAGCAAGTATTCATCTTCTAGATTCACTGATCCATCTTTTTCTTCTGGAGGTACCCATGATCGCCACAGTCCAGGCCATTCTGAGAAGTCACCAAAAGAGCGCAGCAGCCACTCTAATAGCAAGGACCTTAGTCCTCGACGCACCAACCGGTCCCCACACGAGAAGAGTCGCCACTTTGATCGTAGGGATCGTACTCCAAGTCGTTCAAATAGATCTCCACGTCTACGAGTTCATCACCAGGATCACAGAGACAGAACTCCTGTGCGCTCAGGGCGGTCACCAAATCCACATGATATACGGCATTCTGCAGATCACCGAGAATCAAGCAGGAAAAATAAAGTCGGTGAAAAGCATCAATCTAGCAGAAATGATGATAAAGTAGGAGGAAAGGATCATGGTGAAAAAGATATTACTAATGGTAAGTCAAATAAGAGTCATGCAGACAGAAGTAGTGTTGATAAACTCTGCAAGGAAAAGCTGTTACATAATTCAAATAGGCAGTCTAGTGAAATTCCGCCTCTACCGCCTCTGCCACTACCTCCTCCTCCTCCTCCTCCACCTGCTCTTCCTCCACCACCACTTTCTGCACCAGGAGGTTTTGAAGATCCATCATCAATGGAAGAGGATATGGATATATCAGACACTCCACCACGTGACCCCATCTCATCTGATATTGACGCGTGGAAATGGTTTTATCTTGATCATTTTGGTACTGAACAAGGGCCTTCAAAACTGGTTGATCTCAAACAGCTAGTGGATGACGGATTCCTCCTTTCTGATCATCTGATAAAGCACGCTGACAGTGACAGATGGGTTACTGTTGAGAATGCAGTTTCCCCCTTGGCGCAGTTGAACATTCCCTCCATTGTTTCTGATGTGGTAACCCAGATGGTAAGTCCTCCAGAAGCCCCAGGGAATTTGTTAGTTGATGCTGCTGTTCTTTACCAGGAAACATCCGGTTCTATGCCTCTGCAACAGGCACTTCTTACAGATGAACCTTCAATTTTACCAGAATTTATTCAAGATTATCATATAGATGAGAGGGTGAAAATGTTGTTGGATGGATACAGTATTATAGATGGAAAGGAGCTCGAGATTATAGGAGGTAATTTTATTATTCTGTTTTTTTTTTTAAATTTCATCTTCGAAACCTTTATTTATAAATGCAAGGTTAGGCCTATCTCTGTACTTGCCTATTCAGATTCTACTTATTTAAAACAAGAAAAATTTATACTAGAACAGATTCAAGCTGATCAAATATCTTTCTTTTATGAGTGGTGATAAAATATTATTTTATGTTAATGGTTGATCCTAATTTTATTTGTCTTGTGAAATTTCACAATCTTGCAGAAGCTCTAAATGCGTCATTTGAGCATGTGGACTGGGAGAACTGGGGTCAATCTGAAGGTATTATATATTCCTACCTTAATGTCTATTTTGACAAAATAAAAACATATGAAGAACCGTTCTTTTGATATGCTGTAGTTTGAATATGCAAGAATTGACTTGTGATTCTCTAGTCATTTCGAATATAAGCTTGTGGCTGGTCATCTTCCCCTCCCTCTCTGGTTTTTAATTACTTTACTGGGTACTAAAATCTTCAATCTGCTACTTCTTCCATGGTCCTTCAAAACAAATTGTAAGTAGAATTACATGAATCTGTCATATACAAACAAGGAGAGATGATGTTGGAAGATGGGAAAATGTTCTCTCATTTTTGTTGAAGATTTTTATTGTTAGCAGAATATGTTTCCTGTACACTTTTGACTCTGAATTTCTTGGAAGACCAATGACTTCCAAACTGCAATAATTAGACTGTCTCTTCATGTTTGATTTATTCATTTCATTATTTTTATTATCTATGCGTGGCTTGTAGGTTTCTCAAGATTCAAGGCTCAAACGCCATTCATGTATCCAAGAAATGAAGTTGCTAGAGATCAAGAAAATTTCTCAACAGAAGCTACTGAAATCAGGCCTGTTTTTGCATCTTCTGAGATGGATCATTTTGTTCCTGGTGGTAGCCATAGTGATTGGTTTGCTGGGAGGTGGTCTTGCAAAGGTGGTGACTGGAAGAGGAATGATGATGTTAATCTTGAGAGATCTTACAGACGGAAACTTGTCATCAATGAAGGTTATCCTCTTTGTCAAATGCCAAAGTCTGGGATTGAGGATCCTCGTCGGCAAAGGAAGGAAGATCTTTATTATCCTTCCCGGAGTAAAAGGCTTGATCTGCCAGTTTGGAGTTTTTCATCAGCAGATGATAATAGTGATAACAACATTGATCAAAGTAAAAATGTAGTTAGTAGCAGATCAGTCCAAACTAAACCTTTGCCTCCTAGGGGTACGAAGGGTATAATTCTTCCTGTTGTCCGGATAAATACCTGTGTAGTAAAGGATCATGTTTCTTCAGAACCTTCTGGAAAGGTTAAAAGCATTGAACTGCACCCTTCAAGATCTTCACGATCACACTCTAGTAGCGAAAGGAATTCTCTTCGTGAAGGTTCCTCTCGGTCAAAGAAGTCGCATGAACATGACCAACAAATTCTGCAACGATGCAAGACTGTGCTCACTGTTCCCAGGGATCGGATTTGTACTGTCGATGATTTATCTATTGATGCGGGTGATTGGTTCTATCTAGATGGTGCGGGCTGTGAACATGGTCCTTTCTCATATTTGGAATTGCAAGAGTTAGTTGGTAAAGGTACCATATTGGAGCATAGCAGTGTCTTTAGGAAGAATGACAATACTTGGCTACCAATTACTAAAAAACTGAAGTTTTCCGAAACTATAAATACTGAAGGTGGAGCAGGCACATCCGCTGAAAAAGGTTGTTCTACTCTTGATCAGTCATTTCTAAACAGTGCTAGTAGCGCTTCTCATTCACTCCATAGCTTGCACCCTCAGTTTGTTGGGTTTACACGTGGTAAGCTGCATGAACTTGTCATGAGGTCATATAAGAACCGGGAATTTGCTGCTGCTATCAATGAGGTTTTGGATCCATGGATAATTGCGAAGCAACCAAAGAAGGAAATGGATAAACATTTTCCATTTAACTCATCTATCACAAAAAGCTCTGCTGTTTTAGCTCATGATTTGTCAAGGGATACTAGCTGGAAATCAGGTTTGTTTAATGCTTTGGATGGTATGCTCATCCTCTGTTCTCTATTCTGTACAATTCCTCATACATCTGAGCATGTATTGAAGTCCCATTGGCTGTTAAGACATTAGGCACTTTATATCCATGCACACCATCACCAATATACATGTGTTATAAATTGACCAACGATAAAAGTTGAATACCACATTGATAGGATTGATCAGGAAATCAGTTGCTAAAATTAGTTGAGAATTTATAATCATAATGTGAATTCAATGATATAGATTGTTAAGTAATCCAAACTTGCATAATATCATCCAATGCTTTATTATAACGCATAAATATTAGTCATAATTAAAGTTGGCAATAAAACTACCTTCAATTCCATAATTTTTATATGTTTAATATTATATCGTATTTGTTCTATTTAGTGCTAGGAATGAACATACTAGTGATCTCACCTCATAGAAGCACATAAAACATTATGTATTTTGAATTGCATTACTTTTTTTTTTAAAACATATTTATTATTTGAATACTTATTCAGCAATTAGTACTATTAAATATATAATTTTAAAATTTTAGAAATTTTCTGTCAGTTTTTAAAATTCTGGATATATGATATTTTGTTGCATTTTCTTTTTTATTTTAATATATTGATTATTCAGAGAATTTATTATGTCTAGATATGCCATTTCTAGTTTGTATTAACAAAATCTAATAATCCGAGCAGTGAAAATATTTGTGTTAACAAAATCTAATAATCCGAGCAGTGAAAATATTTGTTAAGTAATGTGTATTGTATATATTAAAATACTCTATAATCCCTTTTTCACTTACTCTTGCCTACCTACTTCTAGTGTTTCATGGCAGCCAAA
The DNA here is from genome assembly GCA_037833815.1 of Zingiber zerumbet. NCBI lineage: Eukaryota > Viridiplantae > Streptophyta > Magnoliopsida > Zingiberales > Zingiberaceae > Zingiber > Zingiber zerumbet. Next base: position 2,183,803 of record JBBMJZ010000067.1, on the reverse strand, counting down.
GCCAACATATGCACTAAATACTATATACTACTTTATAATATTACCTGCTTGATGTTTCCTTCACCAGCTGTGTTTCTTCTCCATTTCCCATCAAGAAGTAATGACTAATTCACTCTAGCTGTGTTTCTTCTCCATTTCCCATCAAGAAGTAATGACTAATTCACTCTTCCTCTGTGACATTGTTGGTTGAGACTTCTCCACCTTCAATATATCAAGTTCCAACGTCGAGACTCACCCTTACTCCACAACAACATTGGTGGAGACCTATTTGCTTTTGAATGCAAGTATATAAACTACTGTAATCTTTGACAAAGATTTGAATTTCTATTGGTCTGATCTAATGGCATAATGCGATCAATGTTGTAGCAATTTTGCTTGATTCAAGAAACTTTCACAAGTTGGTCCAATATCTTGTTAGTTCCATCTTATTCACAATAGCAAAGCCTCTGGCAGATTCACGCATTTCTAACTGCTGAACCTTATGAAATACCACCGTTGCCTAGTTCCTTGTACCATTTTTCCTTCCCTCTTTTGTTTCTTAATATTTTGTACGTGTAAAGTCTAATTAATTAGTTCATACGTTAATCCTAAAATTACAAAGTACACTTCACCTCAGCATCAAGTGCTTGGATATTCCTTAGCTGCTTATCCTGGATCTTTGTTGGAGCTACACTGTTAGATTCTGTCACACCTGCATTTAGCTCTGTAAATTATCAATCTCAATGGCGAATTTTCGGCATTTCTGCAATTTGTGCATGCTCCCTTCAACTGTCTTAGAGTACTGCTCTCACCAAGCCTTCAAAAAAGAAAAATAACTAACAAAAAAAAAACACACACACACATCAACAACAACTTGTGCATTCTTGTACTTCAAGCAAAATCTGTTAGATATGAGGTACTTCTGGCCATTTCTAACTTTATTCTAACATTCCTCAGAAATTTGTCTGATTCATTGGTAGATCTAGGAATACCTTGTGCATCCTGATTTGGACTAGTTCTTTCCACCACAACTATGCTATAAAGGACTTGTAAAACACATGAGGATTCACCTCTTAGTCGCATCAATTCTTTTAATGGCTGTGCATTTTCTTTGTTTTTGTATAAATTGGGCAGTCAATATTTCTGCTTTACAATGATTGGATGGGTGTGCTATTTACATACGAGCAGACTAATCATGATTTAACTTTTCCTACAATGGTATACCCAGTGATAGTTTACTTGCTCCTTCATATGATACTGCTCTCTGGTTTTACTTGTTCCTACATATGGTATCGGTCTCTGTTTATTTTGTTCCTTGAATAGAATCCAATGGTTTTACTTAGCTCCTGATTTTTTTTTAAACTTATCCTATGCTCTTATGCAGAGGATTTGTTGTATCGTGATGGAAAAAGAGCTCGATTGCTCATTGGAGATAGTGATGAGGACTCTGAAATGGGGGAGGCTGTAATTCCCAGTGAGAAGCTTGACTGCTCATTTGAGGAGTTATGCGGTGAATGTGATGTCTTTGCAGATCTTGTTACTACTTCACAGGCAGAGAATGAAAACTGGGGTCTGTTGAATGGGCGCATTCTTGCTCGGATCTTTCACTTCCTAAAGAGTGATATGAAGTCTCTTGTCTACTCTGCTTCAACATGTAAACATTGGAATACATTGGTAAATTTTTACAGAAATATTTGCAAACATTTTGATTTGTCCTCTGTTGGACCAAAGTGCACAGATACTATCTTCCACTTGCTTATGGTATGTTTACTTTCAGTTTTTTTAAACAAACCTGGTTTATGTAATTGGTAAATACTAATTTTTGATGGCCTCACAGGGTGGTTGTGACAGGAAAAACCTTATGTCCATCAGCTTAATGGACTGTGTCAATGTTACTGCCAGTGCTGTTGAAGAGGTCCTCCTGGTGTTTCCACACATATCTTTTATTGACATCAGTGGATGCTGTCAGTTTAAAGAACTAAAAATTAAGTATCCAAACATTGTGTGGATAAGAAGATCAGGTTCAGCTAAAAGTAAAAATCTCGAGGAATCTTATTCAAAAACAAGAAGCCTAAGGCAGATAACAGAAATTAATTACTCATTGTCAAGAACGTACCAGTTGTTGAATGGTTATCTGGATGATTCTGATGATCTAGGAAATTTTGCCACTGATGAGCCAAATTCCTTCAATAGAAACAATATTTCAGGCCTCCAGTTCAAGCAAGGTTTTTACAAGCGACCCAAGCTACTTGATGCTAGAAGGTCTTCAGAACTTCTATCTAGGGATGCACAGATGAGACGCTGGTTGCATAGAAAATCTGAGAATAGCTATAAAAAAATAGAGGAATTTATTGCCAATAGTTTGAGGAGCATCATAAGAGGGAGCAAGTCCGAAATCTTTATGCCCAAAGTATTTCCTAGATTCTTGCTTTTTTTTTTTATTTTCTTTCTTTTTGATACCTGCAATAAACATATTTTGCATGTATATGGATTATGTTTCCACATCATATTTGTGTTTGATTTCTGTTTCAGATTTCAAAAATTGAAGATAGGATGAGAAGTGGCTATTATGTTCGACATGGCTTGAGCTCTATCAAGGATGATATTAGTCGGATGTGCCGTGATGTATTTAAGTAAGATAGTGGATTTTTCTTTTCACCAGTTGTGAAGCATTAAATATTGTTATGGCCTTCTCATTATGTCAATCTTGGTAGCTATAAATTACAAGTTTCAGATTAAGTTTGCTTAGTTTATCCTGTTAGATTTTAACTGAGCAATGAACATTTCCATAGATCAAATAGACGGAATGATGGAGACATGAAAAAGATTATCATTTCCTTCCTTCAATTGATAAAGAAGTTGGACAACCCAAGGTTGATCAGTGAAAGAGATGAGATGGGAAAGGCAGGAAAAGACAATTCTGATGCAGGAGCATATATATCTGAAAAATACAAAAAGAAACAAAGCAGAACTTTGGGTGAAATTAAGAGGAGTCTCTCCAAACTAAAGCAGAGAGCAATGGATTCTGAAAGTGAAACATCAGAAGAGAATGAAAATGATTTCTCTGATGAAGATGAAAGGGTTGACGATGAAAGTACTGCTTCTGATACAGAAAGTGACATGGAAGTTCATTCAGGAAATTCAACATGGGAGTCAAGAGGAGATGAGTTCTGCAAATTGGAGTCCATTGAGTCAGTGGCAATAGATGACCGGGAATGGGGTGCTCGCATGACTAAAGCTGGTTTTGTTCCTCCTGTTACTAGAAAGTATGAGATCATTGACAAATATCTTCTTGTAGCAGATGAGGAGGAAGTACAAAGGAAAATGCAAGTTGCATTACCTGATGATTATTCTGAGAAACTATTAGTCCAAAAGAATGGTATTGAGGAGTCAGATATGCAAATTCCTGAGGTTAAGGAATACAAACCCAGGAAGTCTCTTGGAGTTGAAGTAATAGAGCAAGAAGTATATGGAATAGATCCTTATACGCATAACCTCCTCTTGGATTCTATGCCAGATGAACCAGAATGGGTTCTTACAGATAGACATAAATTTATAGAAGAGGTCTGGTGAATGTATATGGTTTACATTTAAAATCTTCTTTCCCTTATATTGTTGCTTTATTGAATTTTTAATGCCACGTGCACTTTTCTGCCAGTCTCTTCTCCGGACATTGAATAAGCAAGTCAGACAATTCACTGGTGCTGGTAACACTCCAATGGTTTATCCTTTGCGACCTGTTTTAGAAGAAATGCAAGTGAATGCAGAGGAAGGAGGTGATAGACGAACACTGAAAATGTGCCAGGCCATCCTAAAGGCTATAAGGAGCCGCCCTGATGATAATTATGTTGCTTATAGAAAGGTATTTTTTCCAAATCGGCTGCACGATACTAGGTAGGACCGTATTCGATGTGGTTGCCATTTTGCTAATCTTAGCATTTTCTTTTGTTCTATCAGGGCCTTGGGGTTGTCTGTAATAAGAAGGAAGGATTTGAGCAAGATGATTTTGTTGTTGAGTTCTTAGGAGAGGTACTACTTTTCTAATTTTCTTCTTTTACATAGCAGTATAATTTTGTAAGTTATATCATAAAATTAGTGTGGCGAATATGTGTAGATCGCTTTTAAGTGTTCACAATAATCCATATTCTATATGAGAAGGGATCATGGTCAAAGACATGATAATCTGGGTCCCTTGGTTTAGTTTCACATGCAATTGTACACAAATCGTAAAAGACTTGGTATGTTTAAATAATTCAAATCTGTGATTGTCTTAAGATAATATAACAATGTTCTACATAATACAACTCTTTTATTTTGGTGACTAGAAATAAACCTTCGTTTCACAATGCTATAGAGAAAATGATCGTGCAGAGAAAATGAAAATTTTGGAACTAAATAGAAATAGGATATAGTAATACAATGTACCTTGTCACTCTGTTTCTACTCAAATGTGAATTGTTGGGCAGCACAGGCAATTTGTACTTGAATCTCTCTGCTCAAGCTGAGATGTTTCATTTTCTTTAAATTCAGGTTTATCCAGCCTGGAAATGGTATGAAAAACAAGATGGTATACGGTCCTTGCAGAAAAATAATCAAGAACCAGCACCTGAATTTTACAACATATATCTGGAGAGACCGAAGGTGGTATCATGCATTTTCAAGCTAAATACTAGCTTGTCGCATTTCATTCAAGTAGCTAATTTCTATTTTTATATAATAGGGTGATCGTGATGGGTATGATCTTGTTATTGTTGATGCTATGCACAAAGCAAATTATGCAAGCAGAATTTGTCACTCATGCCGACCTAATTGTGAAGCAAAGTAAGCCATATCTTATATGGACCTTCCTCCAGCTGCCTATTTATGTTTAAAAAAGTACTATTATTAATTATCAGCATGAGTAGCTGCTTACAAAACTGCATTCCATATGGGGTAGTAGGCTAGGTTACCATTTAAAATTTCAGACTGTATTTGTTTGCTAAAGTCCGAATTTACTAGCCAAATGAATACTGAATTTAGTATTTGAAAGAGAAATGTGTTCTTATGTCAGTATGGGCTGTGCACATGCAGTACAAATGACTCCATAAAAAATAGGATTGTTTTTTAGGTTATTTTTGTCGATATGGTTAGATTGGTATGATATGTGACATGAAATGCACCAATCTGACAGATCATGAAGATCAGAATTGAGCCTGTACTTTTAAATGTTGGTGGTATTTGTAGATTGTATTTTTAATTGCATTTGAATTTTTGTTATCCTAAGAAAATCAAGGGTTTCTAATGGACTCCATAATTTCAGTGAAAGGAAATTAGTAAAATTGCTTCTTTCTTTAGATAAAAAGGGAGTTGGTTATGATCATGTGGACTTGTTCTGACACTTCCATCTTTTATTCTTCTTGTTGTTTGCTGAAACAACCTTCACGAAATCAGTCATATGTCCCATTATTTGGGCTAGCTGTATGGATCTTTTCTTGCCTTTTTTTGCTTTGTATAAAGCCTTTCATCAATAGACAGGCCATTTTGTTTTTTTAGTGTGTAGAACTCCAAAATCACGGATGCCAAGTCTTAATATTCTCACATTCCATGTTACCACACTCTTAAACATCTGGTTGAACCACCACTGAGCATGCTCCAAGTTCCCACATCTCATGTACAATCACTCAAAATTTTAGAATTATGCACAACACTGAATGATGTGCAATCTTCTCGTTAATAACAACCTTAATATTAATATCAAGGACAATCTTTAGAATTATGCAAGATGTCCCATGTCTGGATTTTTTTAACTTTCTTCATCTAACTTTGTTAATACCCCTTTTGACTTGTTTAACGGTTGGCCTGATATAAATATCTTCTTTATAAGAAAGTTTTAAGTTGCTCATTCACTTGCTGGCATTAGCATGCAGGGAATTTCTCCTTTGCTTTTTTTAATGTTAAAAAGAAAAAAAAAAGTATTAGTCTATGTAATTATTAATAGGAGATATCTTTTGCTGGTCATTACAGACAAATTTTTTAACTGATCTTACATTTTTCTCTAATGTGATTAATATCCACCTGTAGCCTTCTCTCTGTGGGCTATGAATGAAGCAGCTAGGACTAGTAGTTCAAACAAATCTTAACAGGATTACTTCATTTTTTTTTTTACTTTTTTTTCAACTTAATTTTTATTATGTGGTGGATGTGATATTTATTCTGAAATCTTGCACTGATGTTGTCTCAAAATGTCTGTTTTAACTGTTGTTTATTATTGCGAGACAGAGTTACAGCTGTTGATGGTCAATACCAGATTGGTATTTATTCTCTAGGACCAATTGGTTATGGTGAAGAAATCACCTTTGATTACAACTCTGTGACAGAGGTGTGCATCATGCCAAAGAAGCATTTTGTCCTATTAAAGTATCTCGACTATTTAACACTTTCATTTGTTGCAGAGCAAGGAAGAATATGAATCCTCAGTTTGTTTGTGTGGTAGTCAAGTTTGCAGAGGCAGCTATCTGAATCTTTCAGGAGAAGGAGCATTTGAGAAGGTAATGCTGACAATGTGCAATGATCCAGTTATGTCATTGATCAGATTTTGAGGTGTCAATTGGCCATGTTTGGTCAATGAGGCTCTGCTGCTATTGCCCTGCATGCCAGTTTTTTTTTTTTTTTTATAGATTTTCTAATATGCATTTATCCCCTCAATCATGCCAATAATCTATTGAGAGCATTCGCTCATTTTTATGGTGGGATTTAGATTGTATTTATACCATAGCATTGCTACATGACATTCCATGTCTATGCAGTGATACGTCTAAACTGGTTTTCATCGTTGGTCTCTTTTGTTTGTTTAACTGATTTGCCGTATGCATCAGGTTTTGAAGGATTGCCATGGAGTGTTAGACCGTCATAAGCTAATGCTAGAGGCTTGTGATTCCAATTTTGTCTCTCAAGATGATTATGTTGACCTAGGAAGGGCTGGTCTGGGACCTTGTTTGCTTGACGGATTACCTAATTGGCTTGTTGCCTACTCAGCTCATCTGGTAGTATTTCTGACCGTCTCACATATTTCTGTCCTATGTATATTGGCTTATTAGCTGACAATTGATGTTCCAAATCATTGAAGGTGAGGTTTATCAACTTTGAGAGGAAAAAACTTCCGGATGAAATTTTAAAGCATAACCTAGAGGAGAAGAGGAAATTTTTTTCAGATATATGTCTTGAGGTTGAGAAGAGTGATGCTGAGTTACAGGTACATGCCAAAATTGAAGTTCTGTTATACTGTTTATTCTGTCTGATTTCCTTCTGAGTACTAATCCTTTCTTTGAATATATAGGCTGAGGGTGTATATAATGCAAGGCTTCAGAATATTGCACTCACTCTTAATAAGGTAGTCTTTTTTGTTTTCTCATTGGTAAAATGCCACCTTTTATCATATATTCAGGTATATGTGTGTTCCATTGGTTGTTAATAAGTCATTCCATGAGCTTAACCTATGGCGAAAGTGGTTACTTCCTTCCAAGATAATTTTTTAGGCTGTGTATTGTTTGGAGGGGTTGAGAGTGAGAGAGAAGAGGAAGGACAGTGGGAAGAATTCTCAAAGGGGACATAAAGGACATTCTTTCTCATTCTCTTTGAGGTATGAATGAGAAGGGCAAAGAAAAAGTCTATCTATATCCTCATTTTCCTTGCCGACTTCCTTGCTCTTATCCAATTGCCATTTCACCAGAACCTTCGACAGGCCCCTTTTGGCAATCTTCCCACTTACCAATCTGACAAGAGCAGTGCCACGATCACCATCATCCCTATGCTCTGCATGCTTATAATTTTGCTTTTCTTGGCAATATCGGGGCCGGTCATGATCCCGTCAATGAATAGTGTATTGTCAAGTTGATGGAGTGCCAAGACTAAATTTGAAGAGATAGGCTTAGCTCTTGTGCTGCACCAATGGATAAGCAAAACGGGATCACACACAAGAAAGGGGCCTCCGACTTTTTATCTCCTTCAAAAGAAATCATCAAATTTATCTTTTTCCTCATCTCTCTCCTATACCTCTTTTCTCTTTCCCTCAACGGAAACATGGTAGTAAATGGTGGAATCCGTCCCCCCAACGGCCCCACACGGTCGCCCCCACGACCATATGTGAGGAGGTAAATTGGGAAGTTGTAGTTGGCCAGTGTAGAGGACTTTTTTCCTTGACTTTGCCGAGATTCAAACTCTTGTCTTATGGTAGCAACTCTGCTCTGCACTAGCCAACTCAACCTTATCCCGGGGACAATTTATCGTGCAGAAGTTCTCTCAAAGGAAACATGTTAGTAGAGCAAATTCCAATTTCTAGAAACATGGGACCAAATTAGACATCAATATGGGATTTGGTAAAATGATTTTGTATTTTCTTCAATGATGCTTTAATCTTTTCTGTGGATGAATGCCTAAACAAATTATTGCTGGTTGATTACAACTAATTCTATTAAATGCTGTTTTTATCTAAACTTTAATGCCGCTTCACACATGACCTAGCCATTTTGGAAAACCCTTGGAACCTTTTGATCTTACATTAGAGATCTTTGTTACCGTGTTGCTTGCTAGTTTTAGCTCTAAGAAGTTCTATTTTAATATGATGCTAGCATTTTGAAACTGATCTATGGTACTGTTAATTCTACACGTCAGAATCTAAGAACTCATAGGAGCCATCTTTCAGAGATTGCAATTCTCATCTCGGCTGTTAGTCTTCATGTTTTTTTTACCCCGCAAATTGATCTACAACACATTTGATCATTGTTGGACTATGCAGGTAAAGTATGTTATGAGGTGCGCATTTAAGGATGCAAAGAAAGCTCCACCTCCGATTGAAAAATTCTCGGCAGAAGGCATGGTTTCAGTCCTTTGGAAAGGGGAGGGTTCCTTGGTCGAGGACTTGCTACATTCCATGGCACCTCATGTAGAGCCAAATGTACTTAGCGACCTAAAATCCAAGATTCAAGCCCACGATCCATCTGGTTCCGATAACATCGAGAATGCAATCCGCAAGTCTTTATTATGGCAAGTCTTCATGCGCAATTAAATATTGCTTTACTGATAACTTTGCTACACCCATATTCTAACTGAAGTACTTTCTTTTACCAGGTTGCGGGATGAGTTGCGAAATCTTCCATGCAGCAAGAGGTGTCGGCATGATGCTGCTGCAGACTTGATTCATATATATGCTTACACAAAAGTGTTCTTTAAGATCCGGGTAAATAATCGACAAATGCTTCTACATATAATAAGAAAGGGCCATGTTTGACATTTTGAGGCATGAATGCAGGACTACAAGTCTGTTACATCTCCCCCAGTTTACATCAGCCCTCTGGATTTGGGTCCCAAATATGCCGATAAAATGGGGTCAGGTTTCCAGGAATTTTGCAAGACCTACGGCGAGAATTATTGTCTGGGCCAGTTGATCTATTGGTACAGCCAGATGAATGCTGACCCAGAGTGTCGACTAGCGAGAGCTCGCAAAGGTTGCTTATTGCTGCCTGATATCTCTTCCTACTACACAAAGTCCCAAAAGCCATTGCGAGAACATTACAGCCTACGGACTGTGCGGTTTATGATGTCACGGATGGTGAGTGCATTCCGTAATACTGAGTCTTCTCTGTTAGCTCCACAAGTTCCTCGTGGAATAATCTGACTATGAAAACTCTGTGATGACGGTAACAGGAGAAAGAGCCACAACGGCCATGGCCAAAAGATCGAATATGGCTTTTCAAGAGCAACCCTAAATTTTTTGGCAGTCCGATGCTGGACGCTGCTCTCAATAAGTGTCCATTAGACAAGGAAATGATGCACTGGCTCAAGACCAGGCCGGCAGTGTTTCAAGGCTGACAGACCAAGCGTGCAGCAACAACATGCTTCCATATCCCTCACGACATTCCTGGTGCGTCCATTGACCAAATTCTTTTGTTCTCTCTCACATAGAGCCCACCCTCTTTTAGCTTGTGGAGAGTTTGCCCTTTTGTTTGAAGCAGCATTTCCCCACATGTACAGCTTCCTCAGCTTGTAATTTGTATTGATTATTTAGGATAGCTCATCATTGATCCAATGTAGAAAAAAAATCTCTTTAAAAAAAAAAACCTGTTTCTTTTGCTAGTTCCTGGAGCTGCTGTGCTGACACATTGTACAGATATTGATGATATGTAGCATGCAATCACCATATGGCAAGTTCTTGTGCCTTGTTTCTTTCTGTATTGACAGCTACTCTTTTGCCTTCAATACTAACTGAGTTTTCCTTTTGTTATTTTGTAGCCCCATTTACTATGTCTTAGGAAGCATTGCCCTGGATAGCTCACACACAACTGCATAAACTTGCGCTTTGCAAGGATGTGAAGCATCTCCATTGACAAACTCATGAACACAACCATCCACCTCCACTGCACTCCTCCCAATCACTTTCTCCATTCCTCTGCAGCTCATCAATCTCCTTACCAGTGATGCCTCGTTCCACTTCCCCTCTGCTGCGTATATGTTTGATATCAGCACATACACTCCCCCGTCGTCCGCCCCTACGTTCCTCAGCTGCTCGACTGCGGCCTCTGCTAGCTCAGTGCACTGATGGACTCGACAGGCTGCGAGAAGTGAACCCCAAATGCTTGCAGTTGGCTCCATTGGCATCGTCTCGATCACTCGTCTAGCTTCCTGCAGCAGCCCCGACCTGCCGAGGAGATCCACCAAGCAGCCATAATGCTCGGCCTTTGGCTCTATCCCGAAATCACTCCTCATCCTCTCAAAGATGCACCGTCCCTTGTCGACCAAACCACTGTGAGCACAGCCTGTTAGGACAGCGATGAAAGTCAGATCATCCATTGGAGCCCCTTCTTTCTCCATCTGGTAGAAAAGCTCGAGAGCTTCAGCTCCAAAACCATGGATGCCGAGTCCTACCATACTCACGTTCCATGTCACCACGCTCCGCTTCGGCATTCGGTCGAACATCAACCGGGCATGCTGCAAGTCCCCACATCTCATGTACATATCGACCAGCGCTGTTTCCGTGACAATGTCCAGCAATCCAGTGTTCTTCTTCAGGTAGGCGTGTATCCATCGACCTTGATCAAGAGCACCCAACTGCGAACATGCAGAAATGGCACCCACTGCACAGGCTTGATCAGTTCTAATTCCTTCAACGAGCATCTGCTGGAAGAGCTCCAAAGCTTGTTTTGGGTATCCACATCGCACGTAGCCATGGATAAGAATGCTCCAAGACACTACATTTCTTTGTGGCATTTCGTCGAACAGTTGTCTGGCAGGGCCTATCATGCCCCCTCCAACATACCCATCGATCATGGAATTCCAGCAGGCTACGTCTTTGTTGGGCATTTCATCGAACAGCTCTCGAGCGCGGCCGACATCCCCTGCCTTCTTCCCGTATCCGTCGATCAAGATCGTCCAGGAGAACGCATCCCTCTCCGGCATCGCGTCGAACAGCTTCCGAGCCTCCGATGTGTACCCGCGATCCACATATCCAGCCATCAGAGAGTTCCACGATACCAAATCCTTTAACGGAGATCCATCGAACAGCTTCCGAGCGGAGGCGATCTCTCCGCGCTTGCAGTAAAAGTTGATCAATCCGTTCACCACGAAGGAGTCTTCGGCGAATCCTTCCTTGAGAGCGCTCCCGTGAACAGATCCCCCTTCGTCGAGTCCGGGCACCAAGGAGCAGGCCTTGAGGACGAAGGGGTACGTGTAGTGGTCGGCCAAGACGCGGTTTTGACGCATCCGGGCGAAGGACAGAAGAGCCTTGATCGGGGAGGAGGACCGAACGTGGAAGCGGATGATATTGTTCCAGGCGAAGGCGTTGGGGCGGGGAATATGGGAGAAGACGAGATCGGCATAGGACGGCGGGATGCGGGCGGGAAAGGCGCCACCGGGGAGCTCGCAGACGGCGTAAAGGAGGCGACTTGCTACCGAGGGACGGTGGACGAGGGACGCGGCGACAAGCTGCGCGTGGATCTGGAGGACTTGGGAGGCGGCGGCGGCTTTGTGAAGCAGGGAGAGAAGGTTGGAGAAGGATGCGGCCATGGCGCAAGGAAAGAGGATGCGCAATATTTTAAACTACTCTTCAAATTTTAGAATTCTCAAACTACCCCTTATAATTGCCATTCTTTATTATCTAAAATTTTAATAATTTGAGAATTATATAGTAAAAGTATCAAACCATTAGAAACAAGAATTTCAAACTTCGGTTTTGCCCAAAAAAACCCGTTTGTTTTTAAAATTTAAATATAACCAAATTAGTTTCATTCGGAAAAATAAAAACACAAGTGAATTGTCTATTTATCTTCTTGGAGAAATATTTGACTTGAATAATTCAAAGAGACAAATATTTATTAAGATTTTTGGAGCCAGATTAAATATATAAGTGTAATTTACTATGCACACAAATATTCAATAACAAAAAAAGGGAAAAAGGATTTTAAATATTTAATTTTTAAAAACTAATTAAGTTACAAATATTTACTTATTTAATTATATATTATCTGTCGCTATCAATAAGAAATGTGTGTCATCAATTTATGAAATTTATTAAATACTAATAACCATTTTATTATTATTATTGTTACAAAGTCAAAGTAATTATAATGACAGGTTTGCACGATTTATACTTTGAAGATTATACGCGCAAAAATGAAATTTGATATTTTAAAACAATTAATAATTTCCCGGAAGAAAAATAAAAATAAAAATAAAAAATGTTACAAAGAATAATTCTTAAGGATGGAGGAGACGCGATCGCGACCGTCCATTTCGTCTTTAATATTCGTGGTGCATCGGAGGGGCATTTCCGTAGAAAAGGTCGTACCCGCTTCGAGTTCAAAAAAATTCGAAGCCAATCTCGATCGATCGCCGTCGAAGTGGAGCAGGAAGAAGACGGCGAACTCCTCGGCGACGTCGGGAAGAAAAAGGTGCGATTTTTTTTTCTTTATTTTTTTCCTCGATCCTTCCCCTTCCTCCTGCCTTTCGAGTCGTCGAAGTGACGGCTCGCGTCGCTCCTCAGTCCTCCCTCTTGCCTTTCGTTCCACTCCATCTTGCAGCCACCTCACCTCACCCGATAGCTCCACCTCCCACCTTAAAAAAAATCCTACCTTTAACTTTTATTTCGGCAGAACCAACTCCTTTCCGCTCATATCCACGCCCTCCTTAATGTTTGGTAGATCCCTGCTGCGCTTCAGGGTTGTTTTCTAGGGATTTATCTCGATCCACAGAAGAGTGGTATCGGGGCGTCTTGGGGGAAAATGGTGGGATCTGCGACCAAGGGTCTGGCGGCGAGGCAGGCGCTGTCGTGCGTCAGTGACTCTCCCAACTCCGGAGGAGTGTGTGAGCTGGCGGCCGCTGCGCAGAGCTCAGATGCTGGAAGCACGGATGGTATCGTGTTCGGGTCGAGGGAGGACGTGGAGAAACTTTTGGCCGAGAAGATGAAGGGCAAGAACAAGCACGACTACAAGGTGATAACTTTCCTTGTTGAGGTTTTCAGTTGATTTTCTACTGCTTTTGCATGATTTTGTTGTTTATCTCGGCGATTCCTCAGGGGAAGAGCGAGAAGATGATGGAATATATCAAAAAGCTTCGGATTTGCATCAGAAGGTACATGGAGCTCGATGATGGGTACGCTGAGGAGGTAGAGAAGCTTAGAAATTCGTTGGAGACTGAAGAGAAAAGGCATGATGAGATTGGTATTTACCCTTTTTAATCTTTAACTTGAACGAAAATTCAACAAACTTTCATTTTGATTTGGTTGCGTGAAGTGTTATCAATGGCTCAATTGATATCTCATTTTTCATAGAGTTCCAGATGAGGTCTAAGATCGAAGAATTGGATGCAACCACATGGGAGCTTCAAGGACAAAATTTATTTTTGCAAGAGCAGGTCAAGAAGGAAGTATCTGATAAATTGGTGAGAGCCCTGAATACTCTCATGCCTACTAGTTGATTGATTTTCTTGTGTCTAACGAGAACTAGAAAACCTGCATAGGTTGCTATCGAATCTCATGAGAATGAAAGGCGCACAAGAATTGAAGTTGAGAATTCCCTAGAAACTGTAGCAGCAGAGTTTGAAAGAGTTACTCAAGAAAAGGAATGTATGAGTGACCAGGTACATGTTATAGTTCATTTCAATAATTCTTTTGATGATCTTTATTAACTTTTCTCTCTTATATATTATTTTTCCAGTTAAAAATATTACAAGAAACTAATAGAAGATTACAAGAGTACAATACCAGTTTGCAACATTACAACAGCAATCTTCAGAACGAGGCCAACAAAAATGGTGAAACAATCTCAAGGCTTCAGAAGGAAAAAAGTTCTCTAATGGAAAACCTGGCTAGTACAAGGGACCATACCAACTCACTAAAAAATCAGTTGGATGTGTCCAGGGTTTGTTGTCTACCTAATATACACTTTATTATGTTAGATGTCCTTGCTTACTGTCTCAATATATTGCCTTCTTTCCTTTTACAACACTTTTCTAATCACATGAGTAGTATTGTAGTAGTTCCATGCATTTTTTCCCATTCCCTTTGTGCTTTTTAATTTGTAGGTTAAATTAGTAGCTATTTATCATTTCATTGCTTGTGAAGTCATTCGTCTTCCGATTATTGGATCCAAAGGATGCAAAAACTGGTCTTTATCATATCCTTCGACAGCTAATCATTTGGCATGAGTTCTCTAATCTGATTATGGACTATCTTAGTATCTTATGTCTTATTGTGGAAGCAATTTCTCCTTTGCATGCACCTTCCATTTAGTATTAACAATCTTTCAACAAATAACAATTTGAGGTGATACTTCGGTAAAATTCACTTGACCATTCTTTTGTACAAGTACAGTCGTTAACATTTCACATTCATGCTTGTTTATAGTCACAAAAATGTGGTTGCTTTTGGTTCTATAGCTGTTGTGGTAGTTGTAGGCTGATAGCATTGCCCATCTTTGTAAAAATTTGTCTGTATGTTTTTTGCTTCAGTCGTCTCAGCAAGACGCCATTAAACAGAATGAAGAGCTAAAGAAGGATGTCAACTTCCTTAGAACTGAACTGCAGCTAGTACGTGATGAGCGTGATAATTTATTACCGCAAGTGAAAAACTTGACTATAGAAGTTGATAATTACAAGGAATTTGCTGGCAAATCATCCAAAGATTTGGATAGTATATCCACAAAGATTATTGCTCTGGAGGTTTGTTTTCAAATGAGGCAATCTCATCACGAAACTTTCTTCTTTTATGGATTAACTCTTTATTACTTACAGGAAACATGTGCTTCACAAAGAGAACAAATACTATTGTTGCAGCATCAGCTTGCTGCTTCTCGTGATATGCTTAAGGTCGGTGACTCTTAATGCTTTGTAATAATAAATATCATCATCATTAAGTTATGTTTGTCTCAACTATATGGGATTGGCTAGAATACTAAATCACATTGGGAAAGTGCAATATTGTTTTTCCATCGTGTTAATGAGAATTAATATATATTTAGCCAATAACTCCAGATTGTCTACCATCAAACTCCATGTTTCTGACATTTTTGCTGATTTTATAGAGAGCTGACTTGGCGACCATTGAGACAATGACAGAATATGAAGATCAGAAGAGAATTATAAAGGATTTGCGAAATCGTCTTGCAGATTCAGAATGTCAGATAGTTGAAGCTGAAAAATTGCGAAAAAAGTTGCATAACACCATATTGGTATTTATGTCACTTCACTAAGTGTATTAATTGTCAAAAATAATCTAATTGATCATGAACTTCTTGTAACACTTCATGAGAACCTCATTACTACAGGAACTTAAAGGAAATATTCGAGTGTTTTGTAGAGTTCGCCCTCTTTTACCTCCTACTTGCTCAAATGGCACAGATGGAGCTGTTGTTTCTTATCCAACATCCCTCGAGTTTCTTGGGCGTGGCATTGACTTGGCACAAAATGGTATGTCAATGTGTGCTTTCTTTCCACAGGATTCTTACACCGACAACAATGTTCTATAATATGCAATGTCCACCCTAATACAAGATATTTTCCGGACCAATGCAATGACAAACAGCCCAGGTATATTCCTTTGCTTTTGACCAAGTGTTCAATCATGAAGCTTCACAAGAAGATGTATTTGTAGAAATCTCACAGCTGGTTCAAAGTGCACTGGATGGCTATAAGGTGCTTTATTTGATCTTCGAACATTATTGCTTCTAGAATTATTGGGATACAAAGTTTGGTTTATCCAAAGCACTTCAATTTGGGCATTTTTTTTACCTTTTAGAGATGCTTCTCTTGTTTCTTATCAAAAAGAATTTTTGTATGATGATTTCATGTTTTTAGAAAGATGGCATTGTCTTTTTAGGTTTGCATATTTGCATATGGGCAAACCGGTTCTGGGAAAACCTACACCATGATGGGCAATCCTGAATGTGCTGAGCAGAGTGGCCTTATACCAAGGTCACTGGAGCAAATATTCCAAACTAGTCAATCATTAATGTGTCAGGGTTGGAAATACAAAATGCAAGTAAGTTTATGGTTCCTTGTTCTATTCGTCCTAATGCTTGCTCAGTTCATCTTCTTAGCTTGATTTACTTTAGAAATTTCTATTTCATAGGCATCTACTCTTGAAATATACAATGAGACAATTCGTGATTTGCTATCTCCAATTCGCGGTAGTAATCCAGAAGCAAATGGTACCAAGCAATACACGATCAAGCATGATTCAAACGGTAATACAGTTGTATCAGATCTTACTATAGTAGATGTTTGCAGCATGGAAGAAGTCTCATTCCTCCTACAGCAAGCTGCGCAGATCAGGTAAAGTTATGATCGTCTTAAAACTAGTTTGTTCATCTTTTGCACTTGTTTCTTTCATGTAAATTCATTCATCTATTGGACTTCCTGTAATGCTTATTCTGGCTTGCTTGAACACATGCATTTCATGTATTTATAGACTCGCCACAAAAACCTCAAACACAACTAATATATCTAAAACATAGGCATAATACTAGCTATGCCAATATACATATTATCACCTAGTTTCTTCGAAAATAGTGATTGCTAAAGTGAAATTCAAGCTTGAGAAATTCATGTGAATTCTGTGAGTAGGTCTGTTGGCAGGACCCAACTGAATGATCAATCTTCAAGAAGCCACTTTGTCTTCACTTTAAGGATCTTTGGTGTTAATGAGGTTCACGATCTTAACTATAAACTCCATAAGAGGTTACTTTTGTTTTGAATTCTGAAGCTAAGCGATGATTATCAACTTCAGGATACAGAACAGCAGGTTCAAGGTGTGCTTAACTTAATTGATCTCGCGGGAAGTGAGCGCCTAGCTAAAAGTGGCTCTACCGGTGACCGCCTCAAGGAAACTCAGGTAGATATATATCTTCGTACTGACTGAATTGTAGAGAGTAACTTGTATGTTTACTTGCCTTTTATCTCATTGTTTTAGGCGATCAACAAAAGTTTATCAGCCTTAAGCGATGTAATATATGCAATTGCGAAGAAAGATGATCATGTGCCTTTTAGGAACTCTAAGTTAACTTACCTTCTACAGGTCAGTATCATTATATATTTTTGACCGAACAATCCTCCGTTTACCTGATTAACACTTTGTTCATTGATAGCCTTGCCTCGGCGGGGATTCAAAGACATTAATGTTTGTCAACATTTCACCGGAGGCATCATCAGCTGGTGAATCTCTTTGCTCACTTCGCTTTGCTGCCAGGGTCAATTCGTGTGAGATTGGCATTCCTCGACGCCAAACACTTACATACTCATGAAAGAAATGTTTGAAGCCTGCCTGCTAATTGCTGCTACCCGCCATTACACGATACTCAATTCAAGTTCTAACATTGTTTTTCTGCTCACTTGTATAGTTTGGAACCAGACTTGCATATTGGAGTTGAATCTGTAACTGGAATTCAAAGTGCTGTTATTTGTAGCAACGAGAGCTGTTTTGTGCTCACACCATGTATTTTATTTTCGATCGTTTTCACACAAACCTATGAAGAGTTAATTTGTGAAGAGTAGTGGTTTGATCACATGAAATGATCAGATAAATCTTTTCATCTTGCTAATCTTTTTTCACAGCATTGATTCCTTAAGAACCGTTTACGACGGCACAATTCTTTCTGATCTCACCTGAAGAACCGGTCTTCACTCGTATGCTGCCCATCCTCTCCATTGACAATGCGAACTGGCCGAAGAACCTCTCCAGGGGGCCTTCCACAAGACTCGTAACGGCTTCTCGGGCTGCCTCATTAGTCATCAGAGCTGCGTCTGATCCAAAAAGGCCTCTTCGCTTCAATACATTCCGGTAGTACCCGACATCAAATGTTCGAAAACTTCCTGGATCCATTTCGATGATTGTGGTGTTGTCATTCGACGACTTGCATTTGTTCTGCTTCAGGTTCACGGCGTAGAGGCTGTCCATGGAAGGATCTTGTTCGCCTTTGCCAGAGAAGTTGTAAAGTCGGTCGTGGATCGATTGGCAATGAGCAATTCCGATCGTGTGAGCTCCTGAAGCACCAACAAAATGACTTGTAAGTTCAATTGTTCGATGTGCTTTTCGGTTATTAGCCAACTACTTTGTCAAACTTTTGCTGCACTTGAACATTGAGGTAATTTGTCGGTAACCGAAAGAATGCTTCACATATTTTGTCATACTTGCAACTCACCAGATAGTAGAACAAGGTCTGTAACATCTAGTCCTTTTCTGTTAAAAGAACTCAGCAATGTGCTGAAATTTGATGTCGGGGATGGAATCTCCGACGATGCTTCTGACAATTTCGATACTAGGCCATCACGACGGCCGGTAGGGACTCTCCAAAATGGTCCTCCCTATCATCAAATATGTCATCTCATTAAAACTTCCGACACTCTTTTTTCATTCAAAGTTTCAATATGATGTATCACATAGACTTACTATGATTCCAACCGCATCTCGAGCAACCAATGCAAGAATGTCAGCACACGATACGATTCCCGGGCATTCTTCTTCGACCGAGCTCTTCACCCGATCGATGAAGTCGAATCCACGAAGTGTTTCGTTCGGGATTGCTGCCTTCTCTGCTTTGTTCCTTCTAGTTGAATTGACAAGTATTGAGCCATCACACCCCTATAAAAGCAATCAAGACATGATCATCGAAAGCAAACAACAACTTGTCGAAAGAGGTGAGTCGATACCCTGACAAAGCAGTCGTGGAAGTGCATTCGGAGAAGAGAGGCAGCCAAAGAGGGTGCATTGGAGATGTGCTCCCTAACGAAGTCTAGGATCATCATCTCAGCTCGCGGGCAACTATTGGCATAGAAATCGATCTCTAAATCAGCTTGCACACAGCTGAGGAGGCCTAAAATTATCGGTATCGCAGAAACTGAAAATCTCATGTTCCTTGTTGTTGCAGAGGCAATACAAAACTGTCATATGATGGAACTGGTTTGGCAGCATCAAATAGTCTCCAAGTTATACCAAACTGTAAACTTGGAGGAAGCTTTTTACTCTTTAATAAGCTAAAAGAGGAAGAGCATATGTTCTATCTTTCCAAAAGGCAATGAAATTATACAAGAATCATTGGAGAAAGAAGTTTGGTTTGAGATTAAAATGGATAGATGAACATTAAAAGATGCAGCGATCATTTGATCATGCTAATTCTAATTATTGTTTAAGCATGTTGTTTCACATAGTTGAAGAGAAAATTGGTATATTTTTCTTTTATAAAGGATGAACTGTTGTGTGCGTGGACGGAAAAGCATCTGATCCTTTTGTTTTCTTTGTTTTTTAAATCATGGTATCTGACTCTTCGAACTGACTAATTATAAAAGTGACAGAACTAATCCTACAAAAATTTTCTATTAATTATCAGGATAAATCGAAAAGTACTAGAAAAGGCTCATCCAAGCACCAGCTTTCTTAGATTCGTTGTCCCTGGAGAAAAATCTATGTCGTGCTTCGCAACTAAGATTCAAATATTAAATATCTAATTAATCATTTGAAGAATTTAACCGTTGTACGATAGCCCCAAAGTTATTTGATCCATTTTCTCTTCAAAGAGGCTAAAACATGTATAAATGAATGCACGGAGTTTCTTTTCATTGAAATAAAACTAAATTCATTCTTAGAAAATTAAGAATATAAAATGTTGAACAAAGTAACATTGAATCTGGAGCGATCTTATTTGGTCCTATGAAAGTTTTCATCGACTATTATTGTAAACCGAGAAGCGCTCACGCCATATGACCCAGAAGTCCAACACCCCGTGGTTACACGCCCATTTAAAGGAAAAATCTCTATAAATATATCATAGTTGTCGATCAATATTCTTACATATCGTACTTAAAGGAGCAACTAAGATTAAAATTCTTTAAGTGTGTATAAATTATATTCAGAATTTATTTGATAAATGGTAGATTATCTTTATCCCATGTATGGCTCATAATTTACTTCTATATTATATAAAGGGGATAAATTATAGAATCAACTTATATCTTACGTCAAATGATTAAATCATATGGACGAATTTATTTGGTAAACAAACAAAGAGCTGTTTACCTCGAAGATTAATTGTTAATCAGATAAAGTCTGATTTTGAGTGTATATAAATTATGGTTCGAATTTATCCAAGTATATGGTCTATTTTCAAAATTGTTTGAGTCAAATCTTAACACTTAAATTTTTTATTAAAAAAAAAAACCTTAAAGAAATGGACGATCATATTGTGTGAAAATTTAACTATTTAAAATAATTATAATAACTTTCAGTTGTCAATTTTATTTCTTAAAATATAAAAATAAAACCAAACTATCTTCTAGTTCTATTGTTAAGAATGTTCCTCTTTTAAAAATTATATAAATATAGCATTCCGCCTCCCCAATTTATATTTCTATAATTAGATCAGCCGAAAACCAAAAAACTTATTTTGAGTATGAAATAAAAAATGAGGCAATTTTTATAAATTTTAAAAGAAAAATACCCTTTTAATAGTATGTATAAAAAGAGTTGCCAAGTATTGATTTATTTAATTGTTTTTTATACCATTCACTTCAAATAGACTTTTTTTTTAACAAAAAAGCTAATAATAAACATGTACTAGCTAATAATAAACATGTACTTAACTCTTTCAATTTTCAAACTCTATTTTGAAGAACAAAATCTAAAATTAATCAATTTTCAATGGCAAGCAAAGTTGGTACTTAACATGAATTATAAGCCACTCAGGACCTTATGATCAAATAGCAACACTCGAGCATAAAATTATCATTACTGAAGCAGTCAAATCTCATTTAGAAAAATACAAAAAA
>JBBMJZ010000067.1:2124949-2138123 GCA_037833815.1 Zingiber zerumbet | reverse complement strand
TCCAAACTTTTTATGGCCCATAGTTTTTTTTTTTTTTTTGCCCCCTTCTCCCATTACATTCATCATTTTATATATTTTACATGGAAGTAAAATTACTTTCTTTCTTGTTAACTTCATCGATAGACAAAAAAGAGAGGAACGCCCGATCAGCACTTCTCTCGCGGTCCTCTTTGAAAAATCACCTGACACTGTTCTTTAATGATTACATTTCCCTTCCATGTACCATTGCTCGACGCATTGTTCCACCTCCCGTTTTCTCCAAATCAATTATGGCCCATGTACCCTTTACCAGACAACCCTTTACCAGGCATGCAATCATTAAGTTTTTTTTACTATAGTTTCTTAATTCATGAACAAAGAACTAATGATAGCGAAGATGTCCTCTGTGGAATTCCACCGGGGAGCAGGTAAATGGAAGTTCAGTTTGGCAGGAGAAGCACCAGGGGCTCTTGCTTCAGAGCTTTGGAGATGCAACCAGCTCGGTTTCTTTGGACTGTTGCTATCTTGTCATTCGTCTTCTTCTTTGGGTTACTGGTTGCCGAGGTAGAGGAGGAGGAGAAGAAGACTTTTATATTTCTTGTAGATCCCAAGCAGAAGCCCTCTCCTTTCGTTTCCCACAGCGACTGGTACTCTTCCCTCCTTCCCGCCTCTGCTACACTCGTCCACCACTACCACTCTCTGTTCAGTGGCTTCTCCGCTGCCCGCCTCACTGTCTCCCAAGCGCGCTCCGTCGGCCGCTGTCAGAGCGTCGTCGCCGCCCTTGATGACTACCTACTCCGCCCCCACACAACTCGATCTCCATCCTTCCTTGGCCTCGACCTCCCCGCGTCTCGCCTCTCCGCCACCTCCTATGGTGGCTCCGCTGCAGTCATCGGCTTCGTCGACACGGGTATCTGGCCGGAGAGGCCCAGCTTCTCCGGCCGCGGTATCGGTCCCCTGCCCCGCCGTTGGCAGGGACGGTGTGACCAAGGCACCGGCTTCAACCGCTCTAAGTGCAACCGCAAGCTTGTCGGTGCACGAGCGTTCTTCGCCGGCTATGCCGCCGCGTTCGGCATTACTAACACCAGCCGTGGCGACGCGGTCTGGTCGGTTAGAGATCACGACGGCCACGGCACCCACGTGGCTTCGATCGCCGCTGGCGCGCCCGTTGATGGAGCTAACTTTTACGGTTTCGCCAGCGGCATTGCGCGTGGGGTTGCGCCCCGCGCGCGAATCGCCGTCTATAAGGCATGTTGGGAAGAGGGCTGCATGGTCTCCGACGTCGTTGCCGCGGTAGAGGCAGCGGTCTCCGATGGCGTCGACGTGCTGTCGCTCTCCATCGGCGCCACCTCGCCGGCGCCGTCCTACGAACTCGATCCCCTCGCCGTAGCCACATTCCGCGCCACGATTCGGGGCGTCTTCGTGTCGGCGTCCGCAGGGAACGGTGGTCCCACGCCACAAAGCGTCGGGAATATCCCGCCCTGGATCACTGCCGTCGGCGCGGGAACCATCGACCGGGATTTCCCAGCTGTGGTTCTTCTCGGCAACGGCGCGCGCATTCACGGCACGTCAATTTCCCTTCGCCATCACAAATATCTACTCGGCCGAAGACATCAAGCAACGCCGGTAGTCTCCGCCGGTATTATCGCCGCCCTGGCCAACCTCACCAATCTCAGCGTCGCCGGCTTCATCGTATTCTGGAAATCAAGCGGACACGTGTCGAGAATCGAAATTGCGGCCGAGCTAAAGCGATTGGGAGCAGTGGCAACGATAGTCTTCCATGGGGAGTTCGATCCCGGCGGCATTGTGGCAGAGGCCCACCTGGTCCCCACCGTGGCCGTTGAATCACAGGGGGCCGCCACGATCGACGCGTACCTGAAGACAGTTAAGAATCCCACGGCCGTCATTTACTCTCAGGGTACCGCGGTGCACCCCGGCTTCGGCGACCCAGTGGTGGCGTCGTTCTCCGCACGGGGACCGAACCCCGCGGTGCCGTGGGTGCTGAAGCCGGACTTGCTGGCGCCAGGAGTCGACATTCTCGGTGCGTGGACGGGGTCGGTGGGGCCGTCGGGTCTGCGCTCCGACGCCCGGCAGCCGAAGTTCAGCGTGGCGTCAGGGACCTCGATGTCGTGTCCTCACGTGTCGGGAGTGGCGGCGCTCGTGCGCTCCGCTCGACCGGGGTGGTCCCCCGGCGAGATACGGTCGGCCCTCATGACCACAGCAATGGATGCCGGAATAAGTGACGAGGCCGTGGAGAATGGCGGGGGGCCACTGGCGATGGGCGCCGGTTACCTTTTCCCGGAGCGAGCGGCCGACCCGGGGTTGGTCTACGACTTGGGGTACGAGGACTACGTGGAGCTCCTATGCGGGCTAAATTACTCGGCGAGAGCCATCCGCATAATAACAGGGGGAGCGGGAGTTCGTTGCGGTGATGCGCGTGCTGGGCTCTGGGGGTTCAACTACCCGGCGTTCGTGGCATCGGCGGAGGATGTGACGTTGATGGGGGAGGCGGTGTTTCAGCGGAGGCTGAGGAGGGTGGACGTGGGCAAGAAGGGACGGTGGTACAGGGCGGAGGTGGCGTCGCCGGAGGGCTACGCGGTGGAGGTTGAGCCAAGGAGGCTGTGGTTTGACGGGAGTGGCGAAGGAGAAAGAGTGGAGTTTAGCTTGGCGTTGCGATGCATCGAAGATTCGCGAAATAATGGCCGGCGATGGTGGTGGAGAGG
Source organism: Zingiber zerumbet (assembly GCA_037833815.1). Taxonomy (NCBI): domain Eukaryota; kingdom Viridiplantae; phylum Streptophyta; class Magnoliopsida; order Zingiberales; family Zingiberaceae; genus Zingiber; species Zingiber zerumbet. Next base: position 2,135,421 of record JBBMJZ010000067.1, on the reverse strand, counting down.
CGGAAGCTTGACGTGGCGGGAGGAAGGCGGGAGGAAGAGGCGGGTAAGGAGCCCCATTGTGGTTTTTTCTATTTCTGATATGTAAGTGCACCCATATAATAAGATTGAATATTTCTCTTTATATTCTCACATGATCAAATTTCATTTTCAAATATTCTAAATTATATTATTAAATATATTTATTTATTTTTTTAAATAAGAGAGAAGAATTTAGGACATAAGGGGAATTCGGCTCAATAATTAACACCGGTAGAAATAGATCGTGGATTGGATTCACTCACTGGCTTGGCAATGACTCGACCGGGCACGAATTGTCATCGTGAATTCAATTGATATGAAGGCACTGCAGTACAATTGATATGAAGGGAAAATTTGACCCTTTTATGAAAGAGTGTCCCAACATGATTCAAATTGGATGGTCCCACTGACATAGATGGTCCCTCTGACCCCTTAAATCACGTTGGAACACTGCAGGGTTGGTTAAATCTTCCGATACGAAGGCCCTGCAGTCCAATAACTATAAACTGCATGGCAAATCCAATTCACGTGTCAACTGCGCAATGTATAAAATATATATGCATATATATATTTGGTGCATCTTTTCGTTATATTCTAGTGATTAACTTGAAAAATGATATGAATTTACTTTGGTCGATTTCATTGCTAAGTTTTGTAGTGCAAATATAATTGGCCGCAGAAAACAATCGATCGAGTTTATATAGTTGATTGAATGCCCTGTGGAGCTACGCCCTGTGAAGGAGACAAAAACGGATTGGCTAAACAAATCGCTATAAGAATGGCGCAGCCATGATAACAAGAGTACAGGAATGAATGACCCACTCAGAGCAAATGTTGATCGCTGTGTGGAGCTGAAGCAGGTGAGAAGCCACCAAATGGATCGCCAAAAGGATTGGCTGAGCCCGGCTGTTGTTGAGGTTGGTAAGGCACCATCATCATCATTTGCTGCGGCTGCTGTGGCTGCTGGTGATAGTATTGCTGTTGCTGCATTGGGTAGTGCTGTTGTATTTGCTGTTGATAGTAGTACTGCTGCTGCTGCTGAGCCATCATTGCCATCTGCACGTTTGGTGGCGGTGCGATGCCATTCGACATGGCAAACGGGTCCCTATAGTCGAAGGGATTAGCATCCATACCGCCGCCACTGTAGGCTGCGGCGATCTGTTGTCTCCTGGCTGAGTCTTCATAGAGGCTGTCAAGCAAGAGCTTATCGAAACCGCCACCCTGCACAGCAAAACGAAGTGTTGGGTGAATTTTTTGGGAAGGAAGAGATGGTAGAAAGTGCTAGACTGCTAGTTTTAGGTCACAAAATGTACCAGTTTGCTCTCAACCAATTGGCTGGTGCTGGTGCTTGGGGCAGTGACCAATGCCAACTCCCATCCGGAGGAATCGGTTGCAAACAAGTCAGTGGCTGATGGAGGCTTTGGTGCATTACCTGCAAATGTAAGAAATGATTGATAATAGTAATTTGAAACGCATGCATATTCACGATGGAGAGACGTTTGAGAATTATTATCTACAACTGTGTTGTAGTAGAGATGAAATGTGCATATGATGAAAAAGAAACACACCTGGAGAAATTATGGCAAGAGCCAATGCATTGCTATCCTCAAGTTCAGCAGCAGCAGGATTTATTTCATCCAAGCCCTGCATTACGAGAGAACGAGAGAAGAGATGGTTATGTTTCTGCTGGTGCAGCTTTATTATGAAAAGAAGAAGAAGAAGAAGAAGAAGAAGAAGAAGAAGAAATAATAGGCACAAAATGCTGTGCAGAAATTACCAGTAAGTCAGCAGTTGTAGCAGGTGGTGGTTCAACGTTCACTACAGGTTCAGGATCGGATTTGGGTTCTGGTTGTGGTTGCTCTTCTGCAGGAGGCTCTTCCTTTTCTTCTTCAGCTGGTTTTTCTTCCGGAGTGACGTCTTCTTGATTGTAAGTTAGAAGGTTCTTTTCTTCATATTCCTAGTTTGAACATATAAAGAAGACCTAATTTGTATTCATATGAAGTCTCTGGATAAAGATATTAGGAGCCTAATATATGATGTATTTGTTGTTTTCTGGGGCCGACTCTGTAAAAAGAATTTGTTAACTACAGCTGGTTGAAGAGTTCAAATTAAGATGCACAAGATCTCTAAAACATGTAAACTAGTACATGGATGAAAGACATGTTTTCTAGATATTCAAAAGCTTTTTTTCAATGATATTGGTCTGGAGAAGATGTTGGACAGAAACAACTTGACAGTGAGCATCAATGTTAAATTTTGAAACATCAACTGAAATTGGATAGTCCTTCCTTGTAAATTGTTCATGTTCGTGCTTCACTGCCAACAATAATGCGGTAGAAAGGCTAGAAACTCTAACTTTAAGTGTGAACTTTTTCATGATTTCAGTTGGATTACGACTTCTAAATTTTAGTGTGTCCTTAAATGAATCATGAGTTATGTGGATAAAACAGTGAAAAAGACACTTTTCTACAGGATATAAAATGCAAGCAAAAAAAATAGAATCAATATGTTATAATTGATCAAGCTACTGGAAATCTATGAAAAAAAACTATGATCAAAATTTTCCTAGTTAATTTAACTCACCAGCTTCTTACTTGAGACAGAGCCAACCCCAGGTGCTTCTCTGATGTATTCTTCCATTGTAGCAAGAAATGAAGGAGGTGGCTAAAAGAAGATAACAAACTGTTAGTAGAAAATCAACTTTACAAATAAAGCAGTACAATAGCCAGCCAAGATTAATTGAAACTGAGCAATATTTTTTATTCTACTATTCAAGTAGTCAACATTAAATTTGATGGTGCGGCTCCTATAACTTAAGATAGTGTTGCAATGGGATTTAGTCATTTTCTTTAAAATAGTTCCCTCCATGTCAAACTGACAAAAAGGTAAATCTGCCTTTCTCCTTTTGGAAAAAAGAGGCCAAGATCTAACGTACCATGGGGTTAAAACTAAGGTGACCAGCATTGTGATTTGGACCTTGCAGTTTAATTTAGTTGGAAGAAAAACTTGGCCAGAAAAGAAACAAGATATGTCTATCTGCAAGAGTGGTTGAAATGAGACCTGTCTCAAAGTAGGGAACTGAAAGTTCCTGGCAAGCTCCAAATGTTTGCAGAATTCATAGAACTCAGAAAGAGTTTCAGCCTGAAAATAATGAAGACGTATGATTTCAGAAAATATCCAACTGGGCATTAGTCTTTTCTTGAATCTTTTTAATAGAAATTAGTTAATTGTGGCAAAAATGTATTCAACTTTATAAGGAAAATTACTACCTGTTGTCCAGCTCTCTTATAAATATCGAGTGCTTTGATGGCGTCATATTTTGACATCTCAAAGAACTGCATAAAAAGTAATTAAAAATTTATTGGAATTATTTCTCTTTTAGTCAGTATATGTTAAATATCTATGTAGAGATTGAATTACCATATCAACTAGATTGATGATGCCATCATTGATCGAGCAATATATTTTAAAGCTCTCTTTTAAAACCTAAAAAATAATTCAGGAAAACTGTCAGCTTGGTGTTTAGATGTGTGGGAAGTATCAGATTTTTTTTTATAAGAAATTCACCAAAGTTTATTATTCTTTACTCACATTATTATTTCTTCATGGCATAATACAGGTATCTACTTTTGTAGCTATTCAATTGAATTTTTTGTATGTGGCATTGTCCACCAATAGTATAAATAATAATACAAGTGCAGAAAATTTACAATCATGGCTTTGAAAATGATTGCTTAGCTAACGGCAGCAACTAGCAAGTATATGTAGTTACAATGGATTAGTAGATATCAATATGCCTATGCATGTGCTTCGATAGGGATCAGCATATTGACCTTTTGCACAGCAACAAAAATAAATAAATTTATTATGGTAGCAACCAATATCAATTATAACCAGTTTTCTTTTTCCTTTTCTTTGTCAGAAAGAAAGATTTTCTCATGAAAGTATGAAGCCCAATTCCGAAGTCACATCACTAACCTCAAATTTTTCTACATTATAAATTTGAAATCTAAGTATGACAAGTCACAAATACAGATAGATGTATTGCACCACAAAGGAAGTCGACTAAAGACAAAATGAATAAAGACCGGCATAAAGAACCACAAGAGGGCAAGAACTAAAACACCCAAAGTAGATTATACAAAAAAAACTCATGAAAATGAAAGTTTAGCTTTTCCATGATCACGTGAAGATAGACAAGAAAATTTAAATTGTACCAGAGCCAATGCATATTGAATGAGCAGGTTTCCACATGCTGCTCCTTCAGGCTACAAATTAAACCAGATAAAGTAAGATGGGAACAAGACATAATGGAAAACAAGATACGATTAATTTTTCCAAAATATTCTGACTAAATACGAAGAATGATGGTGACAGATGCTTTACATGACAACCAATGAGCCGGAAGAGAAGTTGCTGTAAAGCAGGCAATTGTTCTAACAGATCAGGACAACATAAAGTTCTAGTTCGACTATGTCCCTGCAAACAAAGATGAAACGCAAAATAATTTCAAAATGTTAGGAAATATATGTAAAAAAGTAAAAAAGAGAGTCTACCTTTGTGGGCTCTTGCTGTTGGGGCTTCGTCAGACGTTCTGATTCAATGTCATATTTTAAGATTCTAAAACATTCAAGTCGCTCTTCCAGATAGAGTGCATATGTACGTACCCACGCGGAGCAATCCCAAGCTATAGCAATGGAAAAGTAGATATTATGCATACGCTTTTTCCTAGTAAACCAGAAAAACGTATGTGACATTAAATTTCACAACAATTGAAAGGAAACGAACCCAAAGGACACGAGTCATCTTTAAAGTTGGCTATCTGAAGAATACTTCCACGACGAGAATAGCTTAATAGTTCCTCTCGAAATGTAGGATCACCTTCCCTCATTGTCCTGTGGATAACTATCAATGTTTTCAATGCGACCTGTAAAATATTCATCAAGACTAAGATCATTTTGAATTTGAAGTTACACATAAGCACCTATGAAGAACAAAGTTGTTTGGTGATGTTCCCTTATCCATTTTATGAGAAAATAGTGAGATTCTTAATATGATTTCTTTTCTGCCTTTTGTAGCTAATAAGTTTATATGCTAGTCAATAGTCAAAAGATAAACAAATATTTCATCACAATTTTTTTCTTTTTCAAAATTGAATCTCAACTCTTGAGAGTGGTAACACACTTTAGACCACCTAGCTAAGGTAACCTCATTTTTTGTTATTTCAATTTACTAAGAAAATTCAATTATAATGAATTACTAAGAGAAGTGGTAAGGTGCAGAGCCAACCTATTCTCACGACTTGAACAATAGTAGTCAAAATCACAGAGAGATTCCACCCATTGACATTTGCATGAAATTTATCTAAATTTAAAGGGACAAATATGTAAAGCGCCCCAAATAAATTCCTAATATTCCAGCACACGATCAGAAAGAAAGATCATAGTACTCAAGAAATCAATTTCATACTGTTTGTTATGATTTTTGTTTCTCAATATCATCCTAGTTTTATAATCTACTTCTTTTCAGAATAATGTTGTATAATGGTGCTCTCTTACATGTCATTTTGACCTTTGAAATTCATAAGAATGATAGCTAAGATGGAACACAGAGCATAAAGCAATTGATTCAATAAAGGCAAAATTCACAAGTCACAACATGTTTTCGAGCATTTGCATTTCACATACCATCCAATTACGAGTCTTGGACAATCTTCTGCCAAGCGCATAGATGCAGTAAGCTACATCAGCTCGGGGGCGAACCACTGAGGTAGCAGCAAAGATTGCTGGGAAAAAAAATGCAAGCTTCAAATTTTAAGGTCCTCATGCAAATATCCGCTTGAAAGACAAAGGACCAGTTGAAGGAGAAAAAAGGTTCCAAGTGTGCTCAGAACTTGGAAAAAAAATAAATACTAAAGAATCTGAATTTCAAGTTCCATCTTCAATACACTAATTATAAACAGACACAAGGAACCAAATTCCCATTTATTTCTTAAACTTCAAATAAGTGAATGAAGCATCGATAAAATAACATATCGATGGCAAAGTACAAATGCTGATCAAACAGAAAAAGGACCACTCACTCCGCACGTGTCGCTCCTTCGGGGGGCATTCTACATGGTTTGTTGCTTTCACGATAGCAATATCCAAGTCCTTGTATCAAATCAACCGAGGAAGAAATAAAACAAACACAAATTAGGCAGAGTCAAAACCCGACACTTTCATGTTCCAACCAATGCTGAGATATATCACGCCAGAAATAAAGGTTTAAACTTTCGATTGAAGGAAGAGATCACCGACCTTGAATTCGCTATTGACCTTGGCGAGCCCAACTTTGGTAGAATCCTTGAGGGCTCCGTAGGCCTTCCGCCATGTCCCCATCCACCCCGTTCTGACCTTGATTTCTCTCTCCCTAACCCCACCCTTCCTTTCCCTAAAGGAGGAAGAGAAAGAGCGAGAGGGAATGGCTTACCCGGTCGTAGATGTGAGCTCCCTTTCCAACCCGCCACCTCCGGCTTCTCCCTGATATACTTACCCCCTTTTCTCGCATTTTAAATCTCCAATCGTCCTGTTAACTTGGGGCCACTAGATCCAGGAGCGCACAATTAATAAAAATAGGTGCGCTTTAGCAAATAGATTCGAGGACGTTATGAGGTGATGGCTCGTGAGTAGTGAACTATATCAACGCACAAGATCGTCCTACGCAAATCCGACGGATGATATCGGTTCGATGCGAAAATAAAATTATTATTCCTTTTCCAAAATAAAATTCCTTTAACTAGATATATGAAAAAAAAAAATTAAAGAAATCCGACGGATGATATCGGTTCAATGCGAAAATAAAATTATTATTCCTTTTCTAAAATAAAATTACTTTAATTAGATATTAAGGTAAAAAAATAAAATTATAGAATTTGCAAGAGTCATTCTTGCTTCTTCCTTTTCCAAAATAAACAAAAAAAATATAATTTCTTTAAATTTTTATTTTCTATCTGCACTTAACATCCACATTCCCGTACAGAAAAAGATATTATTTTATCCTTAAAATTTATTTACTTATTTAAAATATTTTTTAGGTCGTCAAAATTCTCGGAATTTGAAATCATTAATATCTTTTACTTGTTTAAATATTGGGTTTGCCAAAAACAGAAAAAGCGAAATAAAAAAATGAAAATAAATGTTAAAAAGGACATCTATTGAATCCACTAAACATAACAGTTTATGGTACTGGGATAAAATGTAAAATAATAATAATAATAATAATAATAATAATAATAATAATAATAATGTTAAATATATAAAATTATAAAATTATTTTTATTTTTATAAAAAACTTACGTATTTAAAAATTTAGTGCATCTTGCATATATTTATTGGTTAAGACTTACGTATTCAAATATTTATAGCTCATTTATTAAAATCGGTGTTCGCGTTAAAGTTGGTATCGACATTGGCATTGACGTCGACATCGAAGTCGACGTCGGCATCAAAGTCGGCATCGCCATTGACAGAGTGCTAGCGTCGGACAGTACGAGTCGATTGATACAAGTGTTTTTCGTCACAACGCAAAGAATATCTAAAATAATAATTTTTAGAATTACTATAATAAAATAAGGATAATATTAGAACACATTTTTTTTTTAATTCCCTTTACCTTTCCATATAATCCAAATCGGATATAAGAAATTCTTTCATTTCATAGTTAAGAAAAATTAAAATTTATCCTTTCTTACCTTCTTTTATTTCCGTAGCTCACTTCCTCTCAAATAAAATTTTAAATTTTCTTTCCCCTTTCTTATCCTCCCATCCCCTCCTCCGCCAGGAGGAGAGGAACGGAGACTCACTGTGGAACCGTTCGACTCTCTCCAGTCGCCGGCATCATTCCGATCCGTGCCCGCCCCCTTTTTTTCATCGTCGACCTCGTCCGCGAGGACAAACGCAACATTTTATCGTCTCTATGTGAAGCCAATTTTATGATTCGCATTCCGTTGGATTGTTTTCCCGGCCCCTTTAAAGTTTTAATGGAAGTAAACACTCCTTGGCCCAACGATAACACTTTGACGTGTTCCTATCATGCGATTCCCTGCATGTTTTGCCTCTACACTTCATTAGAGGAGAAAAGAGTGCACAACGCACACTTTCAATTCGTTCTGTTGATGTATCATGAGAAAAGAGTGCACAACGCACACTTTCAATTCGTTCTGTTGATGTATCATACATGCGTTTCCATAACGTCAGCCTTGAGGAATTTTCAAAAGCAATTTGTCTGAACTTGTTTGTTTATCTATCATGATAACATTCTGTTTGGTTCAGTATATATATTTAAAGATGATCAATGTCAAATGGATATGGTAGTAAATCTAGGTTATGTTTGTACTTCGTTTATTATGTTTTTTAATTTAGACAAAAATGTCAGTGACTATTTCAAACTGTCTGTTTTCTCATGCATATGTTGGTTGATTTGTCTTAGGCAAAGCAGATTTGCCTAACTGGTTAGTGCTCAGATATTCACCGTGAGAAGACGAGGACCCTGATGCCACGAATGACCCTTCATGGCAAAAACAAGAATTAAGAGAAGAAAATGTCAGTGACCAAGTCAAGGAAGGGGGTCCCTGATGTAGACGCTCAAGTTACGTAAGTGGTGGAAGGAAAAAAGAAGAGCAGGGATGATAAATAGTAAACTCTGATGGCAAAATTATTTGCACGTCTAAATGGAGACTCCCTTATATAGTGTTACTTTTCTTCTTTGCACGAATATTGATACATTACCAAAATAGGACCAACTATTCTGACATTCTAACAATTCCCACCATTTCTATACTTTGCACGGTAGAAGCTTTTGTCGTATAATTTGCACGAAGCATATCTCCTAGATTACCTGACAACGATTATACAAAATGCAAAAAAAATCATTAGGTTGTTAAGCTAATGGGCCCTTACTACGCTTTACTGGTAGGCCGACCGAGTCTCCTCCAACGTCTTGTCGGACTCTATACTCAGACGAAGTCGGGTTAACTAAGGAGTGTTGACCATTTTGAGGACTCAACTCCTTTGAGGACTAGGCGTCCTTGAGGACTCTACCTCTCAAAGGACCTAGCGTCCGCTCGGGCAAGTAGTTCGGCCAAGCCGAGAGGACTTGACTCAGGATTTCATTGAGCTAGGAGGACTCAAGACCCGAGCAGATAAGTAGTTCGCTTGAGCCAAGAGGACTTAACTCGAGATTGTATCGAGCTGGGAGGACTCAGGATCCGATCAGACAAGAGCTCGATCGGCTAGACTATTTGACAGAGTCATACGATCGTGCTACTCGGATTTGAATTGAACTAGGGCGTGGCTCATGATTCCGTTGAACCAGGAGGACTCAAGGATCTGATCCAACAAGAGGTCTGATCGACTAGACTATTCAACCAAGTCGTATGCCCATGTCGGCCCCGAGTGTTGACTCATCCTTGACTTTGACTACCACATTAGCCAGTTTCCTTGACTTCGGCCTTCACTGCAAGAGCCCTACCTTATTCATCGTATCACAAGCCTTCTCCTTCAAGTTTGAAAGAGAGGAAGATGGTGGGTTGGCTAGGTGGGACTGATGTTGACCACAAGAAGACGAGGACCCTAATGTCGTGAATGAGCCTGCTTGGCAAAAATACGAATTAGGAGAAGACAATGTCAGTAACCAGGCCAGGGAGTGGTCTCCAGCATAAGCACTTTGATGCTCAAGTCAAGCAAGTGGTGGAAAAAGAAAACTAAAAGCAGGGGTGATGAATAGGAAACTCTGATGGTGAAACTTACCTGCGTCTGTAGATGGAGACCCCTTATATAGTATTATTTTTCCTCTTTCCATGAATATTTATGCATTACTAAAATATGATAGACTGTTCTGACATTTTGAAAACTTTTCTAAAATGCACCCACCATTTCTGTGCTTTACAGGGTAGAAACTTCCGCTGTACGACTCGTACAAAGCATATCCCTTTGATTTCTTGACAATGGTTACACAAGATGCCCAAAAAAATATATTAGGTCATTGAGCTTATAGGCCCTTACTACACTTTCCTGGTAGGCCAACTAAGTTCCCTCTAACGTTCGGCCGGACTTCATACTCAGACGGGGTCAAGTCGACTAAAGAGTGTTGATCATTCTGAGGACTCAGCATCCTTGAGGACTCGGCCTCTCTGAGGACCTAGTGTCCGCTCAGGCGAGTAGTCCGGCCGGGCCGAGAGGGCTCGATTTAGGATTCCATTAAGCTGGAAGGACTCGGGATTCGAGCGGACAAGTAGTCCGCCCAAGTCGAGAGGACTCGACTTGGGATTCCGTCGAGCTGAGTGGACTCAGGATTCGATCAAACAAGAGGTCCGATTGGCTGGACTATTTGGCTGAGTCATATGATCCTGCTGCTCAGATTTGAATTGCACTAGGCCGCGACTCGGGATTCCGTCGAGTTCGGAGGACTCGGGG
>JBBMJZ010000067.1:2110056-2124939 GCA_037833815.1 Zingiber zerumbet | reverse complement strand
GGACTATTCAGCTGAGTCATACATCTGTACCGGCCCTCAATGTTGACCCCTCTTTGATTTTAACCGGCACATCAACCAGTTTTCTTGACTTCAACCTTCACTTCAAGGGTCCTACCGTATTCGCCATATCAACTAATTTTAAGTTTACCCTAAAACTTACTTCTAAAAACATCCTCTGTTTGAAGAGACTATAACAATTTGACCGTGCGCATAATTAGCTACTATTGAGAAATATTTATATTACCTTTGCCGCTAACTAATTGAACACAAGTATTTTTGAACTAATTCAACTAATGCAAATTGATTTTCAGGTCATTTAGGGATCTATTATAAAGATTCTATTAATTCTAATGAACCTTTCCAATATCATTTACAAATTTATTGTCCCCGCGGGTGTCTAGTTGAGTAAAAGGGGTAGAGACAGATCAACTCTTGACGGATGTATGTTCTCGGCAAAAAAATTTATCACACCCCTTAGCCATTTGACGGATAATTAAAAATTGACCGCATAATTTATCTCCTTTTATATAACCTGAAAACGAGCTATGAGAAACACACGGGGGAATAAGGAAATCACTTTTTACTACAGTTGTGTAAAATAAAATTATAACATTAAATGTCTGTTTACATTTCCTTGCTTCTGCAAGTGTGTGTAAACATTCCAGCTCAAAGATTAGTGTCTCATAAGAGGGTAAAATAAGACAAATAATGTTGTATAAATTGTCAAGGAAATATCTTTAAGATCCAAGTTTGATCAACTTTAATGAATGGATCTTTCCCAACCTTTTCTTTTAATATCTTTAATTTGCTAAATACCAAAGGACCGTTAGCACAGAAAAATGTCTATAGAGCAATGATTGATGTGCTCTTTTTCTTTATATTTCAAGCCCCATAACCATCTTTAGATAAACAAATCAAAAAATTGAACAGGCAGAGTATTTCCGCCGGCTTGCCGGTACTCTCCTTCTTTAATTAACAACGTGAAATTGACATCAAATACAGTGGCTTCATGATGCTTCTGCAATTTTTAAATAACATTCAGTAAACAGACTACTTATATTGTATTTATTAGAGACAAACTCTTGACCAGAAAAAAAAAATGAGGAAAAGAGATTCAGACTTACTTCCTTTCGTCTTTGCCTTATAAATTGAATAATTGGATGGAATTATATTCTTCCACTTGTTCCCTCCTATTCTTGTGCAAGTAGATAAAAGAAATGTTAAATTACAACAAGAATAGAATAATTTCTTGGAGATACTACGTACTAACGTACATTTGAGTATCTGACTGATGATATTAACATTTGAAATTCACTCAGCACCAAGGATTGTGATGTTCTGCTTGTATAATATTAATTCCCAGAACTGCAAAAAAGAAGCAAGTCAAATGTCATCTCTTGCATATACCACAGATCACAAGAGATCACAAGTGATCACAAGTCAAAGAGACTAAAAACTCATGAACATCAGGGCGACAAACTCGAACAGCTTTGAATTAGGAAGAAATTGCATACTTCAAATTGCCAATAAAACATAACTTATAAGAAGAGAGATCGAGTGCGTTAGATGTACTGGTTTAAAGCATTGATGAGTATCTTCCATGCCTTCTCTCTAGCTCATTTTAAATCAGTAGTGCTGCTTTAATTTGTCTGGTAAAGTTGGTCGCTAGCTCACTGTTACTTTTTTTTAATTCTCCTTTGAGCACTGATATCTAGCATCTTTATTGATTTTGTTTCTAATATTGTTTAGTGGCATTGGTTTTTGAAAATTTACACCGTATGGTGCAAAGTGAAGTTTATATACTCACCTTCTCTACCTTGCAGTTGCATATCTTAGTTTTGTTGATGTTTACCATACCAGAGGCACCGATAGCATCCATAACTAGAGGTAGTAATCCCTAGCCTGAATCACGCAAGAGCATCACATGAGAAGAAGAGAGCCAAGTGTAGCACATACTTCTTCAAATGATCTTTATTAATCCTTGTTCTCTTATTGTTTACATACTCACCTTCTCTAGCTTTCAGATGTTTACGAGAGGCAATCATCACCAATAGAATATATAACCAGAGGCAGCAATTACAAGCCTGAATCATGCAAGAGCATCACATGAGAAGAAGAGAGCCAAGTGTAGCCAAGGACAAACTTGCCGGCAACTGCAAACAAGAGTCCTCCGTTGGAGAAAATGCCGGCAAGTCATCCTTGGCTGCACTCCACTCTCCGCCTCTTCATGCGAAGCCCTCTCAACGATCATCTTTGCTCCATTTTTCCTTTGAGCAAGTACTTGGCCTTCCCTCAGGGCAAAACATATCTTACCTGTTATTGCAACGTATAGGCGATAACCAGTGGGTATTTATAGGCACGATCGGTTGCGATACATGGAATATGTCTGATCGATGGAATGATACGGAGATCATATCATTTCTCGATGAATTCTACTATATATTTTGTTATATAATCTCGCATTTGGAAATCCTCCAATACATTGATTTTGCAATTTTAAGGGGCTGTGAAGACAGAGATGGGTGGGTCTGTCACTGAAATGGGCAGTTTCCTCTCTACTGTGGGAATATAATCATGGGTGGAGGCCACACTGAGATATGGGAGGGGGGCTCATGCCTGACCCCTGAGTTCTGGATGAGTCACAGCACAGAATTCACTTTTTCTTTTCTTTTTATCAGTTTTGTCAAAATTTTCAAATCTTCCATAATCTGCAATGTCGCATGATTTCATGCCCTGGAAATATCCTCTCTCCAAATTTCCTATACTTGTATGTCTTCATTAAGTAGTAGTCCACTATCAGTGCAATTTCTTTAATGTTCCTTCCAATAACTTGACTGCTAATATTTTCTTGTTTGGTGAAAAAAAAGGATAGCAAGCTGTCAATTCCTATCCTTAATCTGCTGCTTGTGTTTTGTTCCACAGATTTTTGGCTGGAGAAATTTCATAGAATTCTTATTTTGAGCATATGGCTTGGAGATTTCATCACCCATTTATTGGCAAACCGCAATAGTCCCTTTTTTCTGAAATTTTGTACCTTTTTTGTCAATTTATGATTAAAGATGGCTCCCACTTGGGGAGTGTGGGACGCCTGTTGATAGGGTTTGTGATGCTTCATTCATTTTCCCAAAATTGGAACCTTATGTTGATTGATTTGGTTATGTAGATGTCATATCGTTGAGTGCCATGTATGCACGGATCTGCTTTTGAAAAGTCTTCATGATGGTGTGGATGACTTTGATTGAGACTTTTTAACGTATCAGGTATAATCTTTGAGAGACAAATCTACTTGTATTGAGTTCTTCATGACTTTGGATTTTTTCTTACGAAGGAATCATATTCTGTCAAAATAATACGACTACCCTTTAGCATCCACGAACCCAATTCCCTTATTTATGAATTGCTCTTTTTTTTTTTGATGTTGAAATGGTTTGTTTCATCATTAATGCTTCTTAATTTAATTACTCGAGATAGCATGCCAGCGTAACATTCCCAGGAGCTGTTTAAACTTGTTGCTTTCTGAAAGCACTGTTTGGCATACCTCATCCTGGCATGGCTTGCTGAACTGCAGAGATCCTATCGTCGTTCCGCCATGACGGAATGCCCTGTCTAAAACTACTCCAGCTGGTGAGCAGCTGATCCATTCAGATTTTTTTTCGTTTTTCTTTCTGTCTCTTCCTTCCAATTGAATCTACTTCAATTGTTGTGTATCTGATGAATTTTAATTTCTTTTTGCTAGTTCAACTGAACAAATTTTCAGAGGAAAAAAAACACGCTGGAAAGACAAATCACTAGTCGGACGATATTACTTTAAAAGAGGGGACAGGAGATCTTATCCATAAAATGCGTTACAGGCGCCCATAAAAGCGAATCACGTTGATTGAACTGTGCTTACGGTGACTGACGTAGTCAGGTCCTTTACATGAAAGCAATTGCTGTAACTTTCTGCTGTTGCCAAGATCTCTCGTACTATTTCCTTGTCGCTGGTGGGACGCCACATGATTGCCTCGCTGCTTCGTAATTATGCTCGAGCAGGTAGCAGCTAGCAGGTAGCAGATAACAGGTAGCAGGTTTTTTTTGGTGGAATCGGTCCCAGTGTTCTTACCGATCACTGGGCCACGTTAATCTTTTTTTTATTTTGACCCGATGATCCATCAAAGCTATGGGTTCATCATTCGTATTAACCAAATTCTACTCTGTCAAAACATTATGCGGGTTAACCAATTCATGAATTGTTCTCCATCAAAACATAGGACACAAGCGTAGTTTTTTCTCTCCACGAGTCTAGAGCCCAAGAGTTTCCATGCTATTGGTGCTTTACTAGCCAAACAACTTCGAGAGGATAGCAAATAGCAAGCCATTTTTACCGCAAAAACATCACACAGAAACCATCTTTAGGCTCTAGCCAACAATACCAATCACTTATGCAGCAAAGAATCCACGAGCAAGAAGTGAGTGCAGCAAGAAAGTTAACCAGACTTCTATAAGCAAGACCAATGTAATTATATTTCCCATTTCCTCCAGTATAACCATGAGTATTACATTCTCTCCAATAGTTGTAGGATTTTACTTACATTTCCCTCCGGAGTTAAAAAAAAACCACCAAAGATCCACTCACGCCTTAATATAGTTAACTCAGTTCTTGTAATTTAGCACAACTGTGGCTAAATCTAACTACAAGCTAGCTAGACCTAGGATGCAACCATTATGAAATTGAGACTTGGATCAACTTTCGTCCAACTCCTTTACAAATTGAGGAAAAAAAATGATTATGAGTATATGTAAAGCAGAGAACAGTCGATCAAATGCAAAGGAGAATACTCTATAATACATCATAAAGCTGATCAAGAGACGGTTTGGCAGTCCTTGTTCGTCTAGATTTTGGTTTTGTAACTTGATGTAGCTTATCAGAATCTGGTGAGGGGCTGAACAGGTTGAAATCGGCAGGGGGCTCACTTTTGCTTCTTTCATTTCCGTGCCTTGTCCTTCTTCTGTGATGCATTTTTGTCCCATCTTCCTTCTTGTAGTTACTTGGAGTGGTCTCATCCTCTTTTGGAGCCTCATAGAGAGTGATAGCAATGCTGCCATTCTGAAGCAATAAATCTTCCATGCTTTCAGGCAGATCCTGAATGCCTTGGAGGATCTCAACTACTTGGTCCATGGTGGGCCTCCCTTTAGGATTATGGCTGAGACATCGATGTGCCATACTAGCTACCTCTACTGCAACTCTATTTGAGTATTGACCATCCATCCTTGGATCAATTATCCTAAGTAACTTCCTGCTGTTGATCAAGAGTGGGCGAGCAAAGTCGACGAGGTTGAAATCTCGATTTGATCTGCTTTTATCCACTGCCTTTCTTCCTAAAAGCATCTCAAGGAGCACCACTCCAAAACCATAAACATCACTCCTTGCAGTTAAATGGCCTGTAATTTTTCAAACCAAGATATTAGTTGGATCTCCAATGTAATAGTGGTTAGAGCCTGAATCCAGATAACAATTAAAATGTAATTTTAAGAGAATAAAGTGCTAAAGGAGCAAGAGAGTAGTCACTAGCAGCATATTTACTGACTAAACATCATTCAATAGATACTTGGATTTAAGAACAAAAGAGCTTAAAATTAATTAAGAGCATTTTTTATCTATATATTGATTTGTTCATTATAGCACTTAACATATATATGTAGACAGAAAGAGAGAAAGACAGATCCTGGATCATATTCATAGATGACTCACCAGTCATTATGTACTCAGGAGCTGCATAGCCATATGTTCCCATGACTCGGGTGGATACATGAGTTTGATCCCCAATGGGTCCTTCTTTTGCAAGGCCAAAGTCAGAAAGCTTAGCATTGTAGTCCTGCAAATGAACAGAAGAATAAGCAATATAATGAGATGGCACAAATAATCATTGTGTAACAAGTAGTTACACAACTGGCATAAGGTTATGGAACTCATCCTTCCTCTATTATTTGTTAAGATATTATTCAAGAAAATTGGAGCCACAAAAAAAAAGGGATTTTATTACAAAAACTACAACCACTGCACCTGCTTGGATCACATCCCATACTATATAAGAATCTATCTATGATCATACAGTCAACAATACCAGATAACATTTCAATCTCTTTTCATCGAGAAGTTTGCTTTGGCTGCCTTTGCCACTTTCATTCGAATCAAATTTGTATGTATTTCCCAATCATATCTGAGCATCTCTATTCCATTTTAAACTTACATTCTTTCATTTAAGCTTTATCATGTTAAACCTGCTTGCAAAAATAAGATACCAAGTTGCTCATAAATAATCATCTTTTACATGTGTCCCAAGTTCCATTTGCAACATCACAATGCATTACTAAATTGCTGAACCATTATTACCAACACTTAATCTGTGTGGTTTAGGTGTGTGTGGAACGAGAGAGATACACTCAGACACTATTGTCGATCAAATGAACCTTATCATCAATCATTTTAAGATAAAGCTCAGACAAAATATTCTATTCCCACGACAATTTTTAAATCTTCAATGACAAACAATCATTTATGCAAAAAGTCAAATCAATGGTACAGGTTCTTGCATAATTCGTAGCATTTTCACCACACTCAAAACTATAAATTTGTCTATCATTATGCTACTCGTGTTTCTTGATAACTGTTTTCAGTACTTTTTTAGTGAAAAGCTAACCTATATTCTTGATCCTACATCCAATTCAAATATAAATGCACTGTCATGAAGAAATTGAATATCTGATAGATGCCCTAATTCATAAATATTTTCTAAACAGAATTTCATTGCTAAGTACCATTAAATCACCAGCCTTCAAATTTCATATTGACTTCTTTCTCAAGTTTGGCATTCGCAAAAAATATTAAAATATACCATAAATATAGAAAAGCATTATGCTATACAGGTTACTAACTATAACATTTAAGGGTTTCGATAAGTTGACGAGAATGAAGTTACACTTCAGGGCAAAGGATCAACACAAACCGCATCTAGTAAAATGTTTGATGCCTTAAAATCTCTATAAATTATGGATCTTTCAGCTCCATGAAGAAAGGCAAGCCCTTTTGCAGCACCTAAGGCAATTTTCATACGAGTGGACCATGGCAATGTTAAGCAAACCCCTGTGAAGAAGAAAAAAAACGTAGCAGGAATTATTTGACAACATCATAGAGAGCCTAAACCACCCCCATACACCAAAACTTTGAAATAAAGTTTTGCTAACTTATTCACTTAGCAATTGGCACTGTTGAAATAACTTACCGAGAATTGAAGCCACATAGCAAAAGCAACACTCTATAAGACCATCTTGTGCAAATACATTGGCTAACAATTACTTCTATTCTTAAAAGTGAATCAAAAGACAACTGTGCAAATATCATTCCCTATACAATAAGTTTGCCTGAATAATCACTTAGCTAGAAAGTTTAGGATAGTGCCCGAGGATTTTAAATGTACTATGTTACAACACATTATAGCTCTTATATTAGACTAATTGAAACGCTTCTAAAAGTAATATCGGCAATAAGAATTAATTTGATCACTTACGTTGGAAAAGGTGATTTTCAAGACTGCCACAAGCCATGTACTCGTAAACCAGCAACCTGTGATCACCTTCACAGCAGTAACCAATAAGTTTAACAAGATTTGGATGACTCAATTGCCCAAGATAGTTGACTTCAGCCTGAAGATGCAATAGCCATTATTAAAATATAAATTTCAGCAACAATTTGATGATAAAATTTAATTTCTTTCATTATTTTATTATTAAGATAGAAGAATAGCAAACAACATTCACAACAGAACAAGCACCAAACTCCATGGAATCTGTTTCTACAGCACTAAGGCCTATTTTATATGCTAAAACTTATTTGGCATTTTTTTCTCCTAGAAGTTTGATCAAATTCTTATACTTCACAGGGTCACATTTTGTATTAATTTTGTTACATTACTTTGAGAGACCTAGAGTTTAACTTAACAGTGGATGTGAAACAGAGCCCTTCAGCAAGATATTAAATGCCAAAAAGTGTTAAAAAATAAACAAAAATGCATTTATTAATTGCTACTGTTAAACAAGTAGCAACTACTGACTAGAACACCCTTTCCCTTCATAGACTCCTTTTAGGTAGTCGAATGTGTCTATTGCAAATATTGCATTACCAGTCATTGTTAATGGATTGATTAGGTTGCTCCAAACAGATTAAAGGCACTCAACCTTTTCTTGCTGATTTATTTTTTGGTGCTTGATCATTTCCTACAACTACAAATGTCTAGATGACTATTAAATTGTTTTCCTGTTACCTAAAACTTCCCAGCCTGCAGGTTAGATGATTTAATCATGTTAGAAAATACTCAGCTTAATATGACAGTAAAGAGATGCTATGAAATGGAATTACCAGCCATTCCTTGTCCCCCTGGAACCCTTCTTTGTTTAGCTCTTTCACAGCAACTCGGGTGGACTCAAACCCTGGCCTGACATTCTCATCTATAACACCTTTGTACACAATTCCAAAACCACCCTCTCCAAGAATTTGATCAGGCCTGAAATATCTAGTAGCTGCTCTTAGCTCACTATATTTAAATCTGTTGACACCTCCATACTCAGCTATGAGTCTCAAATCTTCAATATCCTTTGGAGGAGGTAGAAGGCTTACACCATTTTGGCACTTTCCACTTGCTCGATCTTGTGGAGCAGCAAGTTTGCCTGTTAAAACAGTAAGAAAATGTCAAAATATTATATTAGAGCAGAAGCTTGCAGATTAAAATCATGCAGATAAAATTAGTGCCATATATAAGAGCTTTGCTGAAACATAAGGATCTAACACTATCTCTTTATCTTATCTAGAGTCCGGACAAGCCTCAAGCGACTCTATCATCTACACCTTTTTGGTCATTAAAGAGAATCAACTTGGAAGCTTTACATGTGTCTCTGAAGATGGCAAACGTTTACTTGCAAACCACTTGAAGTGAACAATTATTTACTAACTATCATGATGCGTTTAGTTAAATATTTTTGATTTTCTACCTGATGGTATTAATGAGTTTCACTGGAAGAAAAAAAAGAGGTTTATTAGCTGCAATTAAGGAAACATTGAAAATTGCTCTAATTGGGGCTCCTTGAGCATAATCATTCCAATATAGCTCCCAATACATGTAAGGTGCCAATATGGATTTGGCTTAAAAAAAATCCTTTTTCTTGATTCACTATGCCACTGCAAATTTGGCTTAAATTATGACACTGATTAGTAGTTTTTTTTACCTTTACTTGACAGTAAAGGCAGTAATCATCTGTTTGGTTAGAATAGTATTCTATTCTTTATGTTTCCCGTAGAATAAGAATTTCTATGTTTGAGCGAAAAACAAAATAAGACTATTAATTCTCATGAAATGATGATTACTTAAATCATCTTTCTTAGTTATTATTTTGATCTATTTTAGGAATGGCTATTTTTTTTCTATTTCATTCTCTAAAAAACACCTGTTCTTTCTTCATTCAACTCTCCATACAAATACATATTGTAAATAAGCAAAGCGAATTGGATGCCTTGAGCTTGATAGGTTAAACGGGTCACATGAGCTAACCTGGTGGATCTGTGGAACAGGGCCAAGTAATGTGAGGAGCCAAATGAGCTGGAAAAAATATCTTCATTGAGTTCATTTGATCATTATGAAAAATAGTTCTTGTCTATTACTTATCACATGGAGTTAACTTAGGAGGTATTTTAAGTAGGTAATTAGTTGCCGATCAGTGGAAAAACACAAAAGCTCCTATTTTTATTTATTTAATTTTTAGGCGTGTTGGAAGCTGACATTTTATGCCAACACGCAAAGAGACACATTGCACTTCTTATAAATTATAATCTCACTTCATGATTTAAATCACATAGTCAGTCAACGCAGCAACCCACAATACTCTAAACAGTAGGAAGTTCAAAGTCGAGAAAAATCAATTTCAGGGATAAACTGCAGTGTTTTTCATCTCACTGTCTTTCAAACCCTCTCGATGATCCCAAAATCCCAAAACCTATATTATGAAATCTGGATTTGCAGTTCATCTAGTAGAAATAGCTTCCAAGTGTAGTACGGATGTAATAAGCCGCCGAATGCTACTCCCCAATAAGTAGGTAAACGTATATTACGCTAATATTCTTTTGCTACGCTAATTTTTAATCTAAGACATTGTTATAACTTCAAAAGAAAAATTGAATCTTTGTTGGAGATTAAAAGCAAGGAACACTCACGTTTTTCAATACAGATAGAAAAACATCCGCCCATCGGGAGAGCTCCAGAATGAATCCACCGCCTTTCCGAGGGCGGGGGCCTCAGCAATCCGTCAAAACTGCTCCATGGAGGCTTCCAGACACTAGATCAAAGAATCTATGCTGAGCCGCCAAATCCAACCTTCGATCGCCACGAACGACGACGTGCGGGAGACGAATACGAGAATCGCCGCGAAGAAACGAGACGGGATCTACGAAATGCGAAAGGCAACGATCATTCCCCGAGTCCAGAAGGATCAGATATTCAGATCTCGTCGGGATGTCTTCCTTCCTCGGTCGCGCTCATCTCGATGATGGATGAAATAAATAGCCGGTGGCAGATCGAGCGAGCTCGTGTGTACAGTTGTACTCGGTGAAGCCTCGCCGGACGATATCATCGACCTTATCCGCAAAAACGGACACCCCCTTCAGTTATAACTACGAGCCTGCCCCTCTTTGTTTTTTTTTTAATTTTAATTTTGAGAAAACAACCGATTAATTTGGAAATCATCGAGCTGACCATCAAAATAAATTCAAACATACTCAATATTTGACTAGCCACTATGAGGTCTGGTATTCAAATCTTAATAAAATTGAGATAAAATATCTTTCTAATGTACTAGTCACTATTTCAAAGACTAGTAGCCCGATTAATAGCCGTCTGTGATTTACCTCCTCCGTATTGATCCTGAGATAGATTGACAAGGGTACTGGGGGAGAATGTATTTACCTTTTACTAATGTCCATCCATGAGTCAATAAGAATAATAGCGTCTGAACCTGACATTGTATATCAATTAACAATTCATATGTTTTTTTAAAAAAAAAATGATAATTGATATATACGAATAGGTTGAGACATTACTCTTCGTTTCTTTTGATATATACCCTTAACTTTTTTTTCTTTTTACCATATTCACCTTCAAATAAAATAGACTGTGAGTTAATTGATCATATAGAAATAAAATTATATTAAATAAAATGCATATAGTTTTTGGGCGATACTAAATTCCTTAAGATAAATAGTTTTGATTTTATCCTTAACATTTAATCATAAGATAATTTCTACCGTGCATTTTACGTTGTTATTTTTTTATTTTTTTTTTCAATTAAGGACTTTTTAATGCATTTATTCAAAAGTCAAAGTCACGTAGGTTGATTCTGACGTGCTGCTTAAATTTGTATGAATAATACTCGACGTCGACGACTTGTATGTTTGGATCGAAATGGAAAAATAATGCGTAAGTTTGACACCAACATATGCCCTTGAAATTTAGTTCTCTTTCCCTACCTAACTTGACTAAGGACAGTAGCTGGCTGGCAACATGCACATTAAATGACATTGATGCCAGCTAATTTAATCGGTAAGGGCTTTAAAAATTATTATTAAAATTATTATTAAAAATTATTATTAAAAGTTTGGTACCTTTTATTTCTCAGAAAAGTTTTTAAAAAATACACATAAAACAACGGTAAAGTGGAGAAAAATCCCCAATCTCATTCTTAATTTTATATGCACTCCCCCTATCTAAAAAATTTTGTTTCCACTCCCTACATACAAAGTTTCCTTTACTTCAACTCCCCTCATGTAAATATCATGACCAAATTGCCCTAAGATGTTTTAGGTATAAAAAATTTAAAAATGAGTATAACTCTGACTAAATTTAGTACTTTATAACTAAAATTCAGTACTTTATACTAGAATTGAGTATAGGGTTTAGGGTTTAGGGTTTAAGGTTAGGGTTTAGGGTTTAGAGTTTAGGGTTTATGGTTTAGGGTTTAGGGTTTAGGGTTAGGGTTTAGGGTTTAAGGTTTAATTGAAGTGAAAAAAGAATTGTACTAAATTTGATAGAAAATATACTGGATTCTAATTTTAATGTACTAAATTTAAGAGAATGATACTGATTTTTGGACTTTTTATATCAAAATGTATCATGGGCAATTAGGTAAATATATTTAACTAGGGAGTGAAAATAAAATTTTTCATCACTTAGGACTACATACAAAATTATATTTACTAATATAGAGTGCATACAAAATTACCCATAAAACAAATGATATTTAACGAGGCAATGATATTAATCTTCATAGCCCTGCAGAATCTTTTGCATTAAAGAGATTATTCATGGCAATAATTCTCCTGTCCAGCCTCAGGTCAACGAACCCCTCTGGGAAGCAAATTAAGCCACTAGTTCCTGTTTTTTAATTGGCACGAGTACAAAAATGAATGGATGAATTAATTAGCATGTAACATAATAAGTCTTGTCAACCAGTCGTGAGATAATGTCTCCCTAAGCTGCGACCATTAGACATTAATAGCATTTTATAAAACGACAGGAATCTTGAGAAAATACAAGGTCGGAGGAGAAGTTAAGTTGACTTCCGAAAATGCTGGAACAAGCTGACTTGCTTTTAAATAGCTTCAAATCTCGATCTAAATCACATGTTTGTCAGCTAAAAGGAGGTGGCAAACATGGATTTGATTTGTGTGGTCAGTTATGTTTGAGTAACCCTTCCGAAAGTTAAGAATGTTTTTACATGGTTAGTCTCTAATATGTTACGTTAATATCTTATCAAACATATAAAAATTTTGATTCCCTTCCCAATCAAAGAATCATTTTAACCTTACATTATCAAATCACACATGTATATATATTTTTCATCAGTAATTATTGGCCTCATCTCTATATTGTTAATTTTAAAATAAAAGAATGATTTTAAAATTTCACTATCTTTTAATTTTATTATCCTTATTACGTGGATTTATTGATAAGTTGAACATATGAATACAATCTGAACCTTTTAAAATGGTTTAACTTATGTTTATTAAGTTTTAGATTATTAGATTTGAATTTAATATGTAGAATCGTTTAATCCAATTCGTTATTATCTATGGGCTAATAATAAATTTGATTCTTATATAAAGGGAAGGTTCCCAAAAATTTAGGGTAACCTTGATAGAGCTCTTGATTTCCCATTAACCTAGAGTTTTCGGCGCCATCAACCCTAACACCCAAGGAAAATCTTCCCCATTTGCTTTCGTTTCTTCTTCTTCCTTAGATCTTCTAGAAGATGACGCTAAAGGAACAACTGAACAAGGATAATGACTCTTTAATCAGGTTTCTTTATCATACTTATGTATTTACTTTCTTATGTCATATTTATATCGAAGCTAGTTCTTTCTTGTTCTTATTTTTCTACGTACAAGTTCTAATCAGATATTTAGAATTCATGTGACTTGGGTTTTTACAAGAACTAACATGTGGTATCACATTTTTGCATTTCATTATTTTTATGGCTATTAGGTTAAGTTTTTCGTCAATTTGTTATTTCTATACTAGATCAAATTTTCCTAGAATATCATAGTTTTTTTATTGTCAAAAAATATATAAGAAAAATCTAGGATATGCTTGTTTTCTAAGTTTTTTCGTATTTCTATGAAGAATACGAAGAACGGCGAAAGAACCGCCACATTAAACCTAATTTTTAGGTCAAATTCACGATGACTCAATTGATTAGTTTGGTTAGCCAAACGATTACCAAACTTAAAATAATGAACGAAATCAATGGGATCGATTTCATTGTTTCTAATCGATTAAAATTCTACCTGAAGAAAAAAATAAAAAAATAGAAAAGTTCTTAAGGGTGGGTCTCACTTATCCTTCTTAAAAAAATCTCTTAAAGGGTGACTCCCACTTATGAATGGAGGGCAGATCCTCTGGTTCATTTTTCCATGGTCTCCTCTTAGATCCCTTCATAATTACAATCATAATTGACTACAATTCTTTCCTAGGTTCACATTCCCATCCAGTTTATAGTTTGGGTCCAGACAGACGATCAGAGGTTATAGTTTGGGTCCAGGCAAACGGTCAAAGGCCACTGTTGGTGCAATATCCCCTGAGTCAGGTTGACCAGGTTGACTAAGCTTGAGTTGGATCAAGCTTGAGTCTTGATGTTTGAGTTTCGATGTTTGACAATACATGGAGATTACAGGTGCAATCGTCCGATTGGGGAGATTGCTGGAGCAATTCTCCTCTGGTCAAGGTTTGATCAGATTGTTGTGAAGAAGCGTCAAGTAGGTCAAGGTTGACCAGATACTTGACTGAAAAAGTCCTAACTGAAGGTTAGGCAGTTGGGAAAGCCCTGGTGAGTGAAGCCAAACAGATGAAAGTCCCAGTGAGTGAAGCCGGATAGTGGAAAAATCCTGGTGAGTGAAGCCAAGTGAAAATCCTAGTGAGTAAAGCTAGGCGAAAGTCCTGGTGAGTGAAGTCAGGCAGAGGAAAGTCCTAGTGAGTGAAGCTAGACAGGTGAAATCCTAGTGAGTGAAGTTAGGTGAGAGTCTTGGTGAGTGAAGCTAGGCAATTGAGAAATCCTGGTGAGTGAAGTCAGGTGAAAGTCCTGGTGAGTGAAGTCAGACAGATGGAAAGTCATGGTGAGTGAAGTCGGGCACGTGAAAATCCAGGTGGGTCAAGGTTAACTGGACACCTAGTGTTGGAAAGTCCAAGTAGGTCAAAGGGTTGATCGGATACTTAGCATAAGGAAATCCAGATGGATCAAGGTTGACCAGACACTTGGCACGAGGAGAAAAATCCAAGTAGGTTAAAGGATTGATCGACCACTTGGTGA
>JBBMJZ010000067.1:2055898-2071701 GCA_037833815.1 Zingiber zerumbet | reverse complement strand
AATATCAAAGTCTTTGGGTTCAGCCTTTGGGTTTTAAATTTTACCTCTAGGGTTCAACCTTTGGGTTATAGTATCAAAGCTATTTTTTTTTAGATTTTACCTCTAGGGGTTCAGGCTTTAGGTTATAATATCAAAGCTATTTTTTTTAAATTTTACCTCTAGAATTAATGTTTTGGGTTATAGTATCAAAGCTATTTTTTTTAGATTTTACCTCTAGGGTTCATGCTTTGGATTATAGTATCAAAGCTACTTTTTTTTTAGATTTTACCTCTATGGTTCATGGTTTGGGTTATAGTATCAAAGCTATTTTTTTTTAGATTTTACCTCTAGAGTTTATACTTTGGGTTATAGTATCAAAACTATTTTTTTTTTAGATTTTACATATAAGGTTCAGGCTTCCCAATTAGGTTATAGTGTTTGATTTTAAAAAAAATTAAAATAAAATTAATTTAAGTATTTATTGAATATTATAATGTGTTTAGGGGATATATCTATATATTAAATTTTAAATAAAGAATTGTTGAATTTTTTAAATTTAAAATATAAAAAAAATAATAATTAAAAAAAAAAGAAAATTGATATGGTGCGCGACACTCGCGTACAGTATATATATATATATATATATATAATTACCAATTTTGTGATCTTAATTTTTATTTCTCATTTACAGTGATTTTTTTTTTTGTAAAATTCGAATGATGTAATAAATCGCGTGATGATATAAATATAATCAATGAATATCTTACAATTGTACAACAGATATCGATGTGTTAATTATGATTATCGACAAAATAAATCTAGTTTTATGAGAAATAAAATTATAAATGAGAAAATGAATGAACAAAATTGAGCCTGAAAAAGCAGCAGGAGAATAAATAAACATAAACATTTGCTCCATAGAGATGAATTCTTGTAACTTCACTTCAGGATGTATGTATCATTCTCCCTGTAGCATAATTTTCAGATCATCAGTGTGAATGACTTCAAATGGCCAGTTCAGTCATGACTTCTCAGGAAATTATCAGCAGTTCAAACTCAACTGGATTGTAATGGCTAAACAGAATATCCCAACTACTAGAACTGGAAGGAAGTTACTTCAAATTCTGCAAGAACGGGGCAAGACATGTAAGGGTGACTTTGTTTGAATTCAACAGTTAACTCACAAAATTTCTTCATATTTGTATAGCGATGTGCTCAACAACAACAAAAAAAAAAAAATTTGGGACTAAACCTGTGTGGCTAGTGATCAGTGAGCTCCTGGAGAATCTCTCATGCTGATGTTCAAACTATTTCGCATGCTCCGCATGGTTAGTCTCCCATGTCCCATGTTCCCTTTTTGCATCATAGCTACAAACTCACCAAAGTCGATGCAACCATCCTGAGATAGGAAATCAGTAACAGATTAGCCATAGAAACATTGTGATTTTTTTCTCCTAGAATGGAAGATAAAAAAAACATACAAAGTCAGAGTCTGTAGAGTTAAAAATACCCAAGTGCACAAATTTATACATGCATAACAAAGCCCTTTACAAGCAGGTGAATTCAAACATATTGACTTTGTCTTCGAAAAGGAAAGCATGATACAAAGATTTCAAACAGATTTAGCCGATGTCAAGTGAGAGGTATAAGTAATTAAAAAGGAATCATGTGTCAACAATTCATTTAACATGTTTGAAGTATAATGTATAGAATAAACATACACCCAAGATCCTTGTGACATGATATGTAAACAAAAGAAGGATTGCTTACATTGTCCTGATCAACTTCTCTGATAATATCATCAATCAGAACATCGGTGATGTTGTGTTCCTTACAGGCTTGCTGAAGTTCATCAACTGTGATATAACCACTTCCATCCTTGTCAAAGTAGGAAAATGCAGCAGCCAAATGCTCTTCCCGCTCTAGTTTGTTAAGATGTATTGTGGCAGCTATAAATTCCCCATAGTCAATGGTGCCACTATTGTCGACATCAGCCTATTTTCTCAGAAGAAAGTCATTCAAGGAAGTATCACAATTTTGAGTAATTATCATCAAATTATGTTGTTTCATAATCCTACTTACGACATTTCACTTACAGCATCCATGAGAGCACGAATCTCACATTCTTTCAAATTTGAACCATATTTTCTTAGACCTTCTTTTAGTTCATCAAATGTGATAGCTCCACTGTTATCAGTGTCCATTGCATGAAACATTTCCTTGAGTCCAGCAATCTCTTCTTCTGAAAGGCTTTCAGCTATTACCTGGAACAATTGGGACCAATATGATATAAATAAACGTGTAATTAATTTTCATTTAGGCTTTAAAAATATCTAGAAGGAATAATTTGTGTCAATTTGGCCTGAGAATTCTTTAGCTTGTTATCTACTAGGATATGATGTTCGTTTCCTATCTCCAAGGTTGAATAATCCCATCTAAAGCTAGAAACTAGTATAGGATGGTTTCAGCAATTCTGGAAGAGATCCTAAACAAGGTAACTTCATGAAACTCACGGGCACAAGAAACATGAACAAACGTGGAAAAACAAATGCTTTTAATATGTCTAGTTTGGTGTGTTGTAACAATTCAGTAGTTCACAAGGAAACATATAACTATATAATATAAAATTTATTTATTTATTTATTTTTATTTCCATGAACAAAATTAAGAAGAATTTGCTAAAAGGATCTACGTTATTAAAACAAGACTTGTAGAATAGCTAAGTAATAAAAGGGCATTCATGAGGTCATTAATCCAGTAAATTTGCTGCGGCAACCCACTCTCACTGCAGGAACAACTCTAGTAGTCTGCCAAGATCATTCAGAATTTATGATGCCTAGTGGAAGTATGAGAGAGAAAATATTTTAAATGACAATTGACTTTATTTAAACAATATTCATCAGGAGCATACTCTTAGAGCCATCTTCTTCAACTTGTTCATTGCCGAGAATTGTTTGATTCGAGAGAGTACAGCTGGATCTAGTGCACGGTCTGGAGCGACTCCATTTTCACAAATCCAGGGATGACCTGAGCATGGGAGCAATTAAATGATTGTCACTGACGGTTATTGACCACCTGGATTAGAATTGTCACTTTGTTAAAAAATTTGCATGCATGACTAGTTTCTGTTGGAAATTAGTTAACCCAGATGCAATCTGTTAATTTTTTGCAATTATATTCATATGAGAATGTTCTAATTATTTAATACCTACAAGATTTTGATACAGGGAACACAGATAAATGAAATTCAAGAGACAACCTTAATTAGTGAACTAGACTTTATTATGCTTTCTCACTAGAGAGTCATGTCAATGATTGAAACTGGAAAATCTGAACAAGAACACGTATGTTTTTGCAGATAATTTGTACCAACTTGGTGATCAAGACTGTTAGCAAACGGTCCAATGGGAAAATCTGATATAAGAAGACATACAAAGTACTTCATGAGCAGTAAGACGCTCCACGGGAGGGGAACAAAGCATCCTTCGTATGAGGTCCTTGGCACTATCAGATATCATTGGCCATGGGTCAGAATCAAAATCAATGACTCCCTTCAGAACTGCATCAAATATCCCTTGTTGTGTTTCTGCATGAAAATAAACATGACTGAAACCCATCTAAGAATTGATATGATTACTACAAAGCTAAGAACGAATACCAAGAAGAAAGTGATAAAAACAGAATTGTACCAGCCCAAAAGGGTGGCACCCCACATAATAATATGTATAAAATCACTCCTGCAGTCCAGACATCAGCTTCTGGTCCATAATGCTTCCCTAGTACTTCAGGAGCCACATAATAAGGACTACCAACTACATCAGTGAAGATCTGACCTGAAGTTACAGGAAATCCAATTTATACTGCTACAATCTCAGTTGAAGATCAGTAATACTTATAAAAAAAAGAAATAATTGCATAATTAAGGTGCAATAACGCTGTCCTCCAAAAAGACAGTTATGATCTGATCAGCAAGAAACTGCTCGTTTGCTTTACCACATAGAAACCAAGCTAAGAAGAGGAAAATAAAGATGATAAAGCAGCATGCACTAATGTTATAGTCAATCCAGAGTAATCCAATTTTTGCCAATCTACTGCATTCTATTGCATGTATCCTCTTCCATCCCTTGCAATTTGCTACGTATAAAAGGTTGTTACCAGTAAAACACATTGAATTGATATGCTGAATATCGATCCAGAATCAGTTTTTGAATGTCGTGCACACAATTAGCAGCAAAAACTAAGATTTATAAGAAATGGATTTATCAAAAGTAAATTAACTAATCAGTTAGTCATCTTCCAAATGATGCAGATACATTAACTCAGAAAATTAGATTAATTATTGACCAGTTCAATAAATTATATAACCTAGAATAACAGGAATATCAGATCTTCACATAAAACTCTGACTTCTCTGCCATCTTGTTCTTATATATTGCTTAAAGAAGAACAGAATGGTTCCATAAGAAGATAAGCAACATGGCTAAATCAATAAGGTTTAACCCTCAATTTTATTATTTGAGACTAACTGGGATGCCATATTCTCATACTACAAGAAGGCTGGCTAAGCTAAGGTTTTGAATAAATAAATGGTTAGAAAATATAGGAAAAAGTCTAGAAAACGATGGAGCGGATCAGTCCATGTCTGGTTTGATCAGTAACTGAGTGAATTGGTGGGTTGTATGACATCCAAACCGATTCAGGGGTGAAGCAGGCTTTGTTTAGATTCTAATATTCGATTAAGATAATGGAAAAATTATTCACTGAAGCAGTGCCCAATCCAATTTGAGTTGTTCCCTGACGAGGGATCAGTGGTCAATTTGACTTGACCTGGGTTTGAATGATCGGCTTTTCACCAACCGTTTAAGGACGAACAGGTATTGAGATCGTGATAGAATTTATCAACATATTTCAATCATAGGATATCTTGGAAGAGAAAATTTATCATCATATATTGTAAACTAATAAATTACAATTACCTGGCTTGAAGAAGACCGAGAGACCAAAATCTATGGCCTTGAGCGAGGAATCATCATCCTTATTGGCCAACAAGAAGTTCTCCGGCTTGAGATCTCTGTGCATTACGCCGAGCGAATGGCACGCCTCCACGACGCCGACGATGATCCTGGTGAGCTCGGCCGCCTTGCGCTCGCTGTATTGGCCACGCTGAATGATGCGGTCGAAGAGCTCTCCCCCTTCGCAAAGCTCCATCACAATGTGCACGTACAGCGCGTCCTCGTACGCGCCCTTGATGGTCACGACGTTCTTGTGGCCAGAGAGATGGTGCATGATCTGGATCTCCCGCCGCACGTCCTCCAGGTCCTCCTTCGCCACCAGCTTCCTCTTGCAGATCGACTTGCACGCGTACGCCTTCCCAGTTGCCACCTCGGTGCACAGGTACGTCGTCCCGAACTGCCCTTGCCCCAGCTTCCGCCCCAAATTGTAGAGGTCGCGGAGGTTCGCCGTCGGGTGGCCCATCACCCACGTGGTGTTTGCGGCCATGGCGTCGCGGTTGGGCCGCGAGGCCGGGCGAGGCGGCGCGTCGGGGTCGGCCAGGTGGTGATGTCGGTGACCGCCGCTGGGGGAGGAGGAGCCGGCGGAAGAGAAGGAAGAGGATAGGGACCGGTCAGAGGGGCGCCCGGCGCTGCTGTAGCTGGGGAAGTACTTGCCCTCAACGTAGGATCCGCGGCATGAGTTGCCCATTAACGATCAACAATGCAACTTTGAGCTGGCAAAATGCGTCATTTCGCGAAGGAGCAAATGGCATTTGAGGATGCGTCGCTGGTCCGATTAGGGTTTGGGTTAATTGAAGTGGGAGGTGCGAATTGATCTGATTTAGTTAGAGGAGAAGATGGCCGGGCGGAAAAGGAGGGAGCCGTTGACCGTCTTTGACCGTAGGACATCCTTAACCGGCTTTAATTAAGCCTAACTATGGCCGTAATTTCGATTAGTGTTCTTAATTAGATCAAGTCATTATTAGTGCTTAACACTTTGTGATTAATCCTTGGAATTTTCTTGGAATTTTGAGAAGAAAAAAAACATGAAAACAAAATACATTACATATAAAGGAAAGAATATATATATATAACTTGATTTTGCGACAGTTTTGTTCACCCACCAAGCCAAAGAAAAAATTACAGAAAAATAAATCCCAGTGATCGATGGACTCAAACAAGCTGAGTAAATACAATAACTTAAAATGATTTCATTTCTTATTTAAAATAATTCCCCAAATCTTGATATAATAGAGTATGAAATTAGAGAGCTTATGATAATTAATTAATTAATTAATCATATTATTAGTTAACAGTAGCCACACATGAAGGGGCTTGTTGTTCTTGGGCTGCCTCGTTGGATAGATTTGAGCACCAAGCGTCGTCGGTGATGAACTGCATCCAGGCGTCGTCTTTGTCGTCGTCGTCGGCGCACGAGGACGATCCAACCGGCATGTCAATCGGCGATGCCATCTCGTACCCGACGGATGCAGTAGTGGCGGCGACGGTAGTCATGGCGGCGCCGGAGGCTTCCACCATGCTCGTCAAGCTGCACTGGCCATGAATCTCCTCGACGTCGGCGGACACCACATTCTTCTTGAACACTCGACACAGCGCATATGAATCCTTATTAAGAAGAAGAAGAAGATCAATATTTCAAAAATAAAGTAAAAATATCTGGAAGTGCTTTAACTATGGGAAGAGGAAGGAAGCTCTCTCGGAATGCAGCAAGGAATAAAGTGGAAAGCCACCTCGCATGCACCGACACCGTTTGGCTTCCTTTCATGCATTTCTATGTACATTGAATATTGTGTAATTAATTAGCTAATGGTGATAAATTAGGATAAAGTAAGTCTAATGTCTGACAATAACATATATTAATCACGTAATTAAGTGCAAGATAAGAGTGCAAAATTTTTGTCTTCGATACATTACATATGGACAAAAAGAGAGCGACCGCCACTATCTTTAGCTTTGCATGCATGCAACTTCATGCACAACCCACGTACCCTCTTATTTTTTATATTTCATGATATTAAATAATAAATTATTTGGGAAATTTGGAATTAGAAAATACATATGTAATCTAGATTAATTGAAGATTTGAGAAATTTGGAATTGGAAAATACATGTAATCTAGATTAATTGATGATTTGGGTATAATAAAGAGAAATGAGTATATATATACTTGTGCACCTGAAGGCCCATTGTGTCCTCGCACTCTTTGTCATCAAGGCGATACTCGTGCATGACCCAATCGGTTCTCATGCCTTGAGGAGCTCGACCTCTATAGTAGACTAGGGTCTTCTTCATGCCAATGGCTCGATTTTGATGGCAAACTCGCCGGTCCTTTCCGGTTGACTTCCAATACCCTGCTCTTGTTGCACGATTTGTGCGAAATCCGTTAGGGTATTTTCGATCCCTTGGTCCAAAAAAGTACCATTCGGGATCTCTGCTCGGTAAAAATGATTTTTCTGTGGAAATAGAAATTAATCTAGTATCATAATTATGTTAAAGAGATGTAATGGATCTAAATGGAAACAATAATGCATCCATACGAATATCATACAAGTCGAAAAAACAAAAAGACTAATATAGAAATGCACATGAACCTGCAAGTTCCCACGGCTCGCACTTATATAAGTCCACCTCGGGGATGATATCGAGTTCGATCTTGAGGCCATGAATCTTCCTCTTGAGGTAGTAGTTTACAAGCTCTTCATCAGTCGGGTGAAACCTAAAACCGGGTGGCAAACCCACCGGAGCCATCACCAATATATGGATTATGGTACTAATTGGTTGAACTCTATCTCCTGCCGTCACCTTCCCCCTTTCTTTCCCCTTTGGCTCCTCTACGATGGCTTGCCTAAGGCCACCACTCCCTCTCACTTAATGCATTGGGGCTTTGCCTTTTGTCCACATTAAGAAGATTCAAAGTACACTTTATTAGATTCCTACATAAGCTTGAGGCTCTTTACAACTTCTCTTTACCGGCTACACTTTTGCTTTGCCATCTCTCTGCCTTCTTGTCTCTAGTTACTCACAATTATTTGACTTGAGTCTTATTTGAAAAGTTTCATATATTTCTATGCAGCGTAACTTAATAGATTGATCTTTTATTATCTAAAATTAGCTTGTTTTTCTTAATTAACACTACTTTTGGTAATAAACCTCACTTATCTGTTACATTATATTGAATTATATAAGACCCTTTATTTTAAGAAAACTAGAAAAGCAAAAAACCATGTAGGTATATTTATTGTGCATAAGACAACAAATTTCTCCTATCCTGAAGAGGTTGTGAGAATTAAATATTGTTTAGTAACTTAGAACCAGACGTCCACACCGTTGAAATAATAGGATGTTCTCAGAAGACACTAAACTGAAACCTTCTACAAAGAGCATTCGTTCCAAGTCATGTTAAGATGCTCTTTACAATTGCTTGACATTACCAGAGCAAAATGGAAGAATGTTGATGATGCACCTTTAATTGGATGCCAAATGATATTGAACCCCTTTTGTCGCTGAACTTGGGTGATGACCATCAACTATCCTAAGCGCATAAATGCATTGTTGACACAGCTAGTTTTTTTTTTTTTTTTTTTGTGTCGAGAGACATACAAAGATTAAGACAGCATGTAAAAAATCTTTGAATACACATACACAATATGATAAGTGTTGTGCAAAACAACATATGAACTGGTGTGTATTGGCTTTAGAGATCGTGAAGAAGAAGAGAAAACTGAGGCTAAGACAGCTTTAACTCGTCCTGCTTTCAATCCTGAGAAGCCTCCCTTTTCTTTTTGTAACGATGTCTCTAACTTTTCATGAGCGAATCAGAAGAGAAACCATTAAAATGGATACATGAGCAGTCTTTACAGGTCTTGGGATGCATTAAAAAAGCACAAAGAAAACTGAAAGAAAAGACTATCTATATCACGTTCTCATCCAGGCTTATGTTAGCCTAAACATTTTTTTTCTTTTAGTTTTTTTTTTTTTTTTACTTTACACTCTGTACTAATTATTAATAATATTATGAAAACATTCATATTAAAAACTAAAAATATCGGAAAATTTTACAAGAATGAAGAAAAAACTCTTAACTGATTTTTCGGGTTCAATAGATTGGATCTACAGACAACAATGAGCCACAGTTAGTTGGATGAACATTCACAAGATCTATTTGTGTGACATCCCATATTTGAGAATGAAAGTCATTTGATCTATCTAATTACATGGTAATTAAGAAAAGGCTATCACCCAACTCCTTCCTAATGCCACTCTAATTTTTTTATTATAAACAATCCAAACTATCGAACCTATCAAAATAACTTGTCGAATGATGTCAACTAATATGATTGGTGGTGCACCAATTGAAGGATATCTAGTCAAGAGATTAATTCACGAGACCGATCTTGAGGAATCAATCAACATTAATAATGTTGACTCCTACCTGGACCCGATTCAGGGATGGGGCTGGTTCATGTTCTTCGTCCAATCTCCCTTTTGCTTAAAGTGGCAAACATGGATATATTAGGGGGACTAACATTAATAATCGCCTTCGCAAAATTCTTAATTGAGAGAGAAGAAAACTAAAGCAACTTAATATTTTAGATGATAATTAATTCAACCTAATTATACCTTTCAGTTGTTATTTTATTTTATTTATTTATCTAGGCTCCAAAATACGTGTTGAACTGAAATCCCACCAACAAACTACTAGTTCCTCTGGGGAAATAAAGAAAAAAAAAATAAGTAGCTCCTCATTTTTATAGAAGCAAACCTGCAAAATCTCAGACATACCTTCTAAATTAGCATGCCATTTTTAATACCTCAGAGAACAGTGTGAAGAGATGGCTAGAAACCTTCCAGATAGATTGGAATAAAGCAAAAGGCACACAATCAGTGATCTGTTTTCATGCATCTCAATGCAGATTGTCTTGTCTTAATGTGAGTAAAGTGGTTTACAATCAACTAAAGGGCTTCACACTTGAAAAGAATGCATCATGGCTAGTGGTGTCTCATTTAGAAAGAAGCAAAGGCAAGCAAAAATTGTATCAAAGGAGGGTGGGACCACCAGGCGAGGAAAAGAGTGGCCCATGGCTGCAAGGGACGAGCCCTGGGGTCACCCCTGCACCATCACCCTTTTCCCATGATGGAGGCGTAAAGACTAAAGAGCATAAACATTAGCAGTTGTATATGCAGACAACTTGTCTCACTTGAGGCCTGAGGGTTGGTGTGCCATGTACACGTAAGCACATTTCTTTTTGGACTGACACAACTGGTTAAACTGAAATAATTTTAAAATAAAAATAAAAAGAGAAACTATAGGCCGTTGATATATTTCATCTTATTAAGTTGATTCTTGATGGAATTTTGATCAAATTTGCTTTTTCTCAACGTTGATGGATTTCAGACAAAAAAAAAAGACTAGCAAAAGGAGATGGGTTCCTGGCCTCGTGTAAATATTCATTCACTTGAACTCTCTCTTTATTTCTCTTCCAAAATCTATTCTAGTTTCTTTTTGTCTTTTAAAGGGTAAATATAACATTCTTTTTCTTTTCTCACCGTTTCTGGATTTTCTTCCCTAACCTTTAATAAGAATGCAGATCTCTTTTAATATAAAAGGATATAGAGATCCGACTCTCTCTCTCTCTCTCTTACTGTATTGCCTTATCTTTTACTCTCCTGTAATAAAAATAGGTACCAGAACCCTTCTCTTTCTTTCTCTCTATCTCTCTTTTTGGTGTTTTCTCTTCATTTTCTAACTTTTAGTAACTTAAATCTAGCTTGTTTATTTTGGGATTGAAGAGGTCGGCAAATCAAAAGTTGGAAAAAGAAAAGGCCTGCAAGGTGCATTTTGATGTTCCTCTTGACAAACAGTGCAAGTTTGCAAGGTTCTTGAATTTAATAGAGTTGAAGACTGAAATATCTAACCAAAGAAAGCACTTGTCTGTACTCCTTTGTTAGATTTATTTTGAAGTGTTTTCATTTGGGAATTGATTACTTTCAAAAAAATGAATGGAAGCAGAACAAATAAACGAGTAAAGCTAACCTAGATTATTACTCATGTCAAACAGCACATCCCTCTTTTTCGTAATTGCAAGCACCCTCAGCGTTAATAAGGGACACCAAAACCTAGCTGCAAAGTTGCAATTAAATCCAGTAGCAAGGTTAAAATTTGAAAAAATTGCATTCAGAAATATATTATAGGCTTCAATATATCAAATATTCAATCAGAAAGTCAAAGTAACTTACTTTTGTTTCTAGCTGAGAACCTTGAGATTCAAGAACTGGATCAGGATGATCTTTATTTTCTAAAAAGAATATTTATAAATTTAAAAATATGGATTTCTTTATCTGGTTGAGAAGACACGAGAGCTGAAAGAAATTAGTATATAAAAAAAGAGGATTAGTTTGTCAAACATATTCCCACAAGGATCACATCAATCGATGCAATTGAAAGGTTTGAGACCAAGGGAATGACTCAGCTGGTAATGAGACATGCTTCTTTGTTAACAGAAGACATGTTAATGACAAGTAATAATTTTCCTGGAATCAGTTTAACCATCCTGAGATTATTACAACCATAAAGCAGTAATTTATCAGCTAATCTCAGAAAGCTTCGGAAGTATAGCAGTGACTAATTATTATTTTGTGTGAGATCATACCAAAAGAGGATCACACATACAATTTATTGTATTGTATTAAAACATGGGAAGGGATTGTTATTCAAATATTCTATTAGTCATATGAAAAGCGTAGAAAGGCATATATTGATTGTCAAAAGAGAATGGCAGAAATTTTTGAAGTATAAAGATATCAATATATACAACAAAAATCAACACAGAATCAACACAAGGAAGAAATAATTTAGGCTGAAAAACGAGATGTCAATTATATCAAAAATCCATGAGTTAACTGTCAAAAAAAATTTA
This sequence comes from Zingiber zerumbet, assembly GCA_037833815.1. Classification (NCBI taxonomy): domain Eukaryota; kingdom Viridiplantae; phylum Streptophyta; class Magnoliopsida; order Zingiberales; family Zingiberaceae; genus Zingiber; species Zingiber zerumbet. Next base: position 2,059,793 of record JBBMJZ010000067.1, on the reverse strand, counting down.
TTTAGAAAAGGAATTTACAAGCATTTCAACTAATACCAGGACCTCTAGCATATAAGACTTTCTCAAGCATAATAATCTGATTTCAAAAAATAGTTCAAACCTAGGAAATAAATGAAATACAGGGTCATGAATAACCGGGAAGTCAATACATAATTGTGGTATCTTCCATATTCTTGCATACACTTAGAAATACAGGGTTGACTACAAACCAATTTTAAGCAGAAATACTGGTTCGGTAATGAAATAAGATACTTCGAGTAATGACGTCATTCCAAGAGACTATTCTAAACTTAGCATTATCATATAAAGTTAGAAATAATGCACTCAAAGATACAGAAACTAAAGCTTGAAAGTAACATAAACTAAGATTTTAGAATCTTGTAATGGTGAATAATTCTTCTCAGTAAAAACTCTATCCTATTCATCTTCTTTACATATACAGTGTGTATAATGTAGTTAAAAAACCCTTCTTGACCCACTCCACTAATTCCGATACTCAACTAGAACCCATAAATTATTTATTTATTTATTGCATCTATAAGAACTACCTAGTTCACTCCTCAATTATTTTCTGTCCACCAATTTTAACTAGTTACTAGCTTCGGTTGTTTCACAAGTGAAGGATACTGTGCCCTATTCAGGAAAACAAATGCAAACAAGAACAAACACATTAAACACTGGATATGTGTGCTTCTGCATGCACACTACTGACAATTTGACGTGTTTTATTGATCGCTGAAGGCACATAAGGGTAAAACTGAGATAAACCTGCTTCAAAATCAGATCTTTCAACCATTTCTAACATTATGGCTCAATCTCTTGGTTGCAGATGATCGATGGATGCACTTTGCAGGCTTAAGTAATCACTGATTTGCTGTAGCTTACCAGAACATATAATAACTATCAAGTGTTCCTTTTGTTTTAGTAAATGTTAGCTTTCTTAAGAAATTAAATAACCAATATAAACCAACTATACCATGACTATACAACTATCTGATGATTTCCATGGAAGTGGATGATGCTATTTTTCATCTAAAGCTATGATGATGGAACAAAAATAATTTTTGAAAAACCAAAATGTAATTACTTAAATTGTATAGCAATTTCATCATTCCTAGATAATATGAGTTCACACATGAACAAATATTGCCTGCAAATTTCTGATATGAGAGCATGAATCTAAAACTACCATTGAATTAATATTTCTTATTATGCTATCAGTACGCCATCAATAACACAATTAGCAAGCCATAAATTATTGCTAGTAATAGACAGACTGCTTATTGGGAAATATGAACAAGTGCAAAAGAAGTAGTAAATACATTATTTGAAACATTAAAAGAACAAAAGAAAACAATTGACATCATATTTGAAGCAAGCACCTTGTAAAAGAAAAATTTTAAACAAAATCCTACCCAGCGAAGGATCTGTTTTTGACTCCCCATCAAACTGGATAACCAATTCCATTCTACGAATGCACTTGAGAGCTTGAACCTTTTGATATAGAACTTTCAGAACCTTGCTGCCTTAAGAGCACTGTGAGACTTTTTTTTTTTCTACACTGAGATATCCTTCATTGACATTTGACAGTCCACAACTAGAAGACTTCAGCTTCAAAGAAAAGACAATACTTTCTGCATTATCTAAATTTGACACTTCATAAAATTGCTGTACTTCATAAAAGTTCTTTTTTTCCTAATTCTCACTTTCCTTACCAGCTATTGATCTGAAAATAATTCATTTCTAGTCTCTTTTTGCGATGACCAAATTCTTTTTCACAAAATTGTCAGCTTTGGAACACATAAGGATTTTCCCTTGTGAGTCATCACTTGTCCTAATTCTCATCACATGAAAATTATGTGAATTTTTGTGGCAGACAATGACAACTTCACCATCATATAGAACCTTTTTTTCACAAAACATAAATGCACTTTACTTATTATTTGAGATTGTAGGCAAACTATTCATTGTGCGATGCAGTTTCTTAGCTAGTTCTTCATCTGTTTCATGGCTCCCAGCAGGATGGCTAGTCTGATAGAGGAGTTTTATTGGGATCTGTTTCTTACTCACTTTGTTCTGGTTTGCACAGATTTTTCTAGAATTTCTCTTCCTTGTAATAAAGTCCAGAAATAACAATGCATTCTTGGCATCAACTTTCGCCTTTGTAGCTGCAGCTGCTTTCTTAATTGCATTGTTTCTAGCTGCCACAGCAATTTCAAATGCAGCCAAAGCTACTGACTTGGACACCTCGATGATCTTTTCTGGAGTCGATCCTGGGGAATTGACAACATCACGAAGCCGGGCATCAATATCACCCAAAACAATAGGAACAGGCGGCATAAAATTGAATTCAGAATTCTCCTTCCTCAGTTCAGCAAGCAGACGCTTATGAGGAGGCAAATGATTATGAGCACCAGAGGACTCCATTCAATTCACCCTAACAACTCAATAACTATGAATATCAACGTAGTTATTCAAACCTAGTCTTTACCGCTCTGTACTGTGCGGACTACGGACAATTATCACTTTATACATTTCTAGAAATTTAGGTCTCAGAAAACCTCCCATTGAATCGCATTTTCCAGTCACAAGAATTCACCTATCAACACCAACAAGGGAAAAGATAGTAGTGAGCTTCGAAATCAAGGTTACTATCCAACAAGCTGTCGAAGCAAGAAGTATGTTCATTTGGGGCAAATTACCAACTCAAGCAAGAAGATTTATGGGAAATCTAGCTAATTCTAATACAACCCATCAGAGATCATCCGTTAAAACAGTAAGAACGCATTTTACCAGATCACAAGATCGCAGTTGCATGATTACAAACTCAACGAACCATATCGACGCTAAGCAGAGGATTCGGCTCAAGCATCGACATAATTGCCTCGAAGGTGGCAGTATCGATTAGGGTTTTCCGAATGGGCGATTTTCGACGGAAGGCTACAAAAAGAGAGTGACATTTTCTTAACGGTGTCAAGTCAGGTGGTCAGGTCGGGTTGGATCGGGTTGATTTTTTTTTTATAACCCAATCTGAACCCGACTCGAATCCAAATTTAACCTGAAATCCCTAAACCTGAACCTGAATCCGAACCCGACCAATCCTACCAACCCGAATCCGACCCGTGTAATCCAAAAATTCGATTCAAAACGACTTTTTGGGATTATTTTTCCTATAATTCTTCACTTTTATCTCAATATTTCAACATTATATACTAACATTGATATTAATATACATAAAAATATTTTAATTTTTAAAATAAAATTTGATTTAACTTCTAAAACCCCACTAAACCTTATATTTGGGTCAACTCGGGTCAACCCGAACTCGACTCGACCCAATTCGAAAATTTTCAACCCGAAAAACCTCCAACTCGAACCCGACCCAAACCTAAAAATGTCCAACTCAAACTTGATTTTTTTCGGATCGGTTCGGATTAGATCGTCGGATCGGACCTATTTTTGATATCCCTGCATTTTCTGGCCAGAAAAGCGAGGAGAAGAATAGAAATATATATATATATATATATATATATATTTTGAAATGACGATAGGGCCCTTTAATTTAATAATTCATTTAAAAAAAGTAGGAAAATTACAATAGATAAGCGCAAAAATTCTATAGATATTAATTTTAAAGTTTTATTCGGCAAAAATTCTAAAGGATCTTAGTGTTAAAATTACAATAGATAAGCGCATTAGATAAATTGTTGATTAAATATATAGATTTTCAATATGCTGTCCATCTGCCCATCTAGTCATCTAGTGTCCATCTAGAGCCGTCAATTTGAGTTGGACCCGTCGGATTGACCCGCCCCACCAAACAATTTAAGCGGGTTGGGTTAGAATTTTAGCAACCTAAGTCCGCCGCGGGCCGACCCGCCTAGGCCTGCGACCC
>JBBMJZ010000067.1:2033315-2043934 GCA_037833815.1 Zingiber zerumbet | reverse complement strand
GGGGGAGCCGCTCGGCCGGGGATCCCCGCCCGATCGACCACTGCTGCTTTCCTTATAGTGACTTGGTTCGGTAGATTATTTCTACCCAACCGGACAAGTGCTCCGGTCGTCTTAACGTTCCTCCGCTCCGTGATGAGCATCTGATGTTCTTGCCGTATTGCTCTTGGCTGTACGGGTGTTCTGCTCAGACCAACTATTTGCCGATCGGACACGTCATGCCCAATCGGCAACTGCAGTAGACCTTCGCTTGGCCCACCTTTGGTGAGCCCGTTGGTTCTCTGGAGTTGACCGTCTTGACTTTGACCTCCACCTTGGTTGCTATCTTCGCCCTTTGACTCGCACTTGGTGGTCCCCCTTTATCACCGCATCACTTCCTTTTATAAGTCTTAACATATGTACACTATGAACTGCTGCATTTGTTTATGTGGGATTATGGGCATGGAGCATCTTTACTTAAACAGTGACAAACTTTGTTTTTATATTAGATCAATAGAATCACTTTCCTCCAAAATCTTCACGGTATATATATATATAATTGTGAGGGTCACCCTGAAGTGTGCATCAAACGGGTGTGCAGATAACAAACCTCTCTCTCTCTCTCTATGTATATGTATATATATACTCCTTAATTCAAGGATGCCTACACTTGCTTGTTGTTTGGCAAGATTCCTATGCAACAATATTCCCTGATATATAAGTGTTAGTCCCTCAATAATTGGGCCTGACTCAACTAATTATTGTTGGTATTGTTGTGTATGTGAACGATTATCATGTTGCCTTAACAGAGGATCTCACGAAGTTTAATGCCAACAAACTTCTTCATTGAAACAAATTATTGAACTGGTCTATGCATCTGCTACATACTGCATTGAGCTGACATCCATCATCATTTTTGTTCTATCCTTCAGTTTTTTTCTATCCACAAGAATCGGCAGTCCCCAAGATAGTATCAGCCTCTAGGGTGCTATCTTTCCTCCCTTGTCTATCTTTTTTATTTTGAATTATTTTGCTATTCATCATTCATATGTGATTCATCACAGAGGTTTATACAATCAAACAAAAATACAGGTAGTTAACTTTAGAGGGAATGTCCAGACCCGACTGAGGAAACTTAATGAAGGTGAAGTTCAAGCAACACTGTTAGCATTGGCAGGGCTAAAGAGGCTAAATATGACTGACAAGGTTACAGCTATTCTCTCCATTGAAGATATGCTTCCAGCAATTGCTCAAGGTGCTATCGGAATTGCTTGTAGAAGCAATGATGATATAATGGTAAGTTGTGTTAGAACTGTTTTTTCAATGCCTTGACTAAGTTTTGTTCCCAACTGATTGACTTTACAGAATTTGCTTTCATGAGAAAGGAACATGGTCTTGAAATACAAAGTATTAAAGCACACTAGATTTCTCATCTGGTTGATTTTGACACAAATTATATATCTAAATTATATGCATTAATTTTTATGAATAGAAATTTTGACTCAGATAAGCTGATGGAGAGACTTCAAAGATGTAAATTAATCTTATTTTACCTGTATCTTAACCAACATTGTGTCATCAAGGTGCTCAATTTAATATTATAATCACACTACAAATTCCACAAAAACTCGGAATTCTTACTTCCATGATAGTATGGGCTTATCTATTTTCTTCTGTCTGCATGCTGTATACAATGGACTTTGACTTTTTTTTTACTGTGCATCAGGCTAATTACATAGCTTCGTTGAACCATAATGATACTCAGTTTGCTGTTGCCTGTGAAAGGGCATTTCTTGCGACACTTGATGGGTCTTGCCGTACTCCAATTGCTGGCTATGCTCATCGTGATACTGATGGATATTGTGTTCTAAGGTGTTTGGTTTCTTCGCCTGACGGAAAAAGGGGTACTTTGGTGTATTCAAGATATATCAATGCATCTGTTTATACTTTGTAAATCCATCATAATTTATTTTTCATTTCAATTTTGTGTTTTTAGTACTAGAGACATCAAGGAAAGGCTTATACGCGCTGGATGATATGGTGGCTATGGGAAAAGATGCAGGGGAAGAGTTGCTTTCAAGAGCTGGCCCAAGTTTCTTTGATTGGTAACCTTTATTCAGTCCACCTTCAAAAAATTAGTAGAGCAATTTAGATAGGAAATTGTTGTTTTCCATTCTTGCCAGGCCTCGAGATTAAACCTGCAAGGGTTGTACTTCCAACTCTTATGTCATCTGTGAATCCATGTGTGATGTCAAGATGAGTATATTTACTTGGTTATTAAACTGCTTTGTTCCTCAACTCTTCTCTTGAAGAATTTTGAGTTGAATGTGAGATTATAACGTGAGAAAATGAAAAATAGTATTCATGAGCAATTAGAAGTACCTCATGCATGGTAAAGTTAGATAAAGTAGATAATGATGGCATCAATTTGCATGAAGACTATGGATGCTTTAATCAATTAGATGGATTGTGTTTTTTAAAATTAGCTAAGGTTTATCGTAATATTTTGATGAACAAGCTGTGACTTGTTCCTTTTGACATTGTAGGTTTATTTTGTGTTCACTCTTGTTTCCAGAGTCGAGATGAGCAAACTGTGACTTTCTATTAGTTTTTTTTTATTAAAAAAAAAAAAGAGAGAAAGAAATGTAGGTCTACAGCTTGCTGATTGAATGCCATTTGGTTAAGATGTTCTTATGTCTTCTAATAATCCAAAAGATGGTGTCCATCGACCATCGCAACCCCTATCTGTATTCTTTTGCTTAAATGTGGGGTCTCTTGGAAAATCTTTTCTTTGCATAAAACATGGTAAAGACGTACATTTATCAAAGTCATTATGCCCATTTAAAGCTCCAAATGTGTTATTGTTCGTATAATTAACAGACGACAATAAAAATAGATGCTCATCGATCCAAAATAACCATTCACTTGGATGAGATTTTCTCAGCTTGCTAACCTATGAATCATTCCCTCCGAATTAGTACTAAGGCATTTCCCCAGCAGTTAGGGGAGTTATTCCTTAGGACACAGATAATTGATGGACGGGTTTCATGCAATGAATGGACACTATTTGCCACAAAACTTGAGCCCAGTGAGCTATCAAACCATAAATGAACATGAAAGGAATGAGTTGGATACAGTACAAGGGGCAGCCATAGGCCTCATGTCTATCTGTTAAATCCAAATGCAGAGACAAATGGTCCCTCTTTCTGAGGGCTAGCTTTGTCTAGTCTCAATTGGTTGTCAACTCCATGGCATTGGTACCACCCAAAGGAAAGGACAATCTTACAGGTTTATGCTTGCACCACTCTTTTTAAATATGGACCAGGCCAGATTGAACTGGCTCAACCATACACATAAGTCAATTAATTGTTACTATCTGGGCTATAATCAAGGAAATACAGTAATTTAGGATTTGCTTCAATTTAACATTATTTGGTTTAATTCCTTTCTTCGATGCAATTTATAAGCAATTTATCTTCCTGACAATCAGCGAGAGAGACAAGACAAAAATCACGATCACTAGTTAGCTGTAGCAATTGGGACCGAAACTCTCACCAGCCGAGCCACAATAAATGATGCTGACAGATGCATTTATATTATATATGTACAACTATATAAGAAGAGATGGGGAGGGAGGGCCTCCTTATCACAACCACTGCCGTGCATGGCTTCTTTATGCTTCACTATCTACATTCACTGTTAGCCACATCTCTTCTCTCATCTTCTTCTACTTCTTCTTCTTCCGTTCTCTTGGGTTCTTAAATACATGCTTTTCTCCTCTATTATTTTTGACTTAATTTCTTGCCTTCATGATTAAATTGTTGGAATGAAGAGGTTGAAGCTGCCAGCATGATCTGGTCATGTAGTTCCTTCTGCTTGCCTTTTGTTTGAAAGATTTTCGCCCCCCAAAAAAAAATCATCTTTCGAGTGTTTAATCGCATCAATTCTTTGTTCACGTCGTAACTGGTTTTAAGTTTCGCCTTCGTTCTCTCCTTGTTATCTCTAATTCTCTATATTAAATCTTCGAAATGAATTCTGCAGGGTTTCAATCTGATTTCTATTAGAAAAGAAAAGAAACAAAAAATAAATAAATATTAGTGTTTGTGTTTGGAGGTACCTGTGGAAGAAATAGTGCCAGTTTTGATTTCTCAGGAATTAAGGATAAAGAAACTTAACTTATTGATCTATCAATTGTTTTCCTCTATCTAAAAGTCTAACAATGATTGATCAATTAATTAAATCAAGAGAGCGAAGAGGAGGAATTCCTTGTTCATCAGATCATCTGGCAGTTTCAATCCCTCAATTCACCAACAGAACGCGAAAAGTCTGGCAGAATGCCTGTGGGAAGAGGAAACTCAAGAAGGTAATAAATGTGTTAACTCAATTCAAGAAGTCCTATTAATTGATTCTTCCTTTCTGTGTATATTCGTCACGAAATGATGAAAGTTTCAAGTTTTTTTTCCCTATCTAGCTATTCTTGGTTGACTATTCTTAATTCTTCTCCTAGATTATTATAAATATCCATTTTGTACATCTTACTACTGTTGTTATACATTTTTATATGAACTTAAAATCCTATGGTTTAGTTTCAGTTGCTTCCATTCCTTCTCAATTACATGTTGTTTAGAGTTTTATCAATGACAACAAATTAAAGTAGATCATTGAGCATGGATCATTTTTATCTTTGCCCTTCCTTTGTGTAATGTTTATGCCAATGAAAGTATTTTTAAATGAATATACCTTTTTTAGTCAATATGACGTTGTTGTTAATTAATTATGTAACCTAACCTAATAAAAAAATAGATAAGATGAAGATATATAGCTTATGATATTGAATGAACTCTCTTTTGCCACCATGCTTAAATTATCTGCCCTACAATATTTTAGGGTGGATGCTAGATGCTATAACCAAACGTTATGCCATGTTTCAAGTAAATGTGCATGTAACTCATTGAGAAACTTCTAACGATAAAGAGAAATATATTGAGCAGTAGCTAGGTGGAAACAAAAACAAATTTGAATGATAGATCAGCATCGTGCATGCACGATATATGGACCAACAGTGTCATGTCTTTTGCAGGGCGACGGCCACAAATTAAAGCATATCATGTGGGTGCAATAGTTGTTGAGAGCTCACAATTAATTAAGCAAACCATGTGCTTTTGCCTCAAAAAGGCCAATGCAATGTAGCCACAGACTCCCCGTGAACCACCTCCCGTCCAAAGCGCGACCAGGACCTGAACCGGTCCCTCACCAACAATCTTTATCACGTGGATTTGATCCGAGACCATGTTCGAGTCGACGGTTCTTCGAAACGGAATAACTAACTAGTGACCGAGGATGGATTCTTCTCTAGGTGCTAAACTGTTCTTGCCTTCGTATTGAAACAGTCAACAGGGGAAGGCCATTTAGCGGAGTCTAGGTCAACCAGCTGGAATCTAAAGTAGGTCAAAGGTTGGCATACGAGAAGGCCCTTCAGTAGAGCCCAGGGCCAACGAGCCGAAATATATGACGGTCAAGGTCCAAATAAGTCAAAAGTCAAGTACCTGGTCTCGTAGGATCATTACCTCCCGATCAACTGCCGTCGATCGGACAGGCCCTCTAAAGGTCCCACTTTCCTGCTATACCGAACACCCATGAGGGTTTACTCCCTATTCTTCTTCGATCAGCTATCGGGCTGGCCCTTATTGTCAATCGGACATGCTCTCAAAGGGTCTCACTCTCGGCTTTGTCGGACGCCCATGAGGCTTTGCTCCCTCGTTCCCTCCCGATCTTCTACGGACGATCGTACAGGCCCTCAAAGGGCCCCACTCCCCAGCTCTACCGGGCATTCGCGAGGCTCCACTCCTCGTTCCTTCCCGATTGGTTACTATCGATTGCACAAACCTTTAAAGGGCCCTACATCTCGGTTTTGTCGGACACCCATAGGGCTTTGCTCCTTGTTCTTCCTTGATCGGTAACAGTCGATCGAACAGGTCCTCAAAAGGCCCCACTCCCTGACTCTATTGGATACCCGCGGGATTTTGTTCCCGCTCTTCCCCGATTAGCTACAGCCAATCGAACATACCCTCAAAGGGCTCCACTCCTCGGCTCTACTGGATACCCATGGGATTCAACTCCACATTCTTCTCTGGTTGGCTGTAAAGGGCCCCACTTTTCGGCTTTGTCGGATACCAGCAGGGCTCCGTTCCCCAGTCGATCTCGATCGGGTACAGTCGATCGGACAGACCCTCAAAGGGCCCCACTCTCCAACTATGTCGGACATCCATGGGGTTGTGCTTCTCATTCTTCCCCAATCGGCTACAACCGATCAAACAAGCTTTCAAAGGGTACCACTCCCTAGCTCAGCTAGATACCTGTGGGATTCTACTCCTTGTTCTTCCCCCATTGGCTACAGTCGATCAGACAGTCCCTCAAAGGGTCCCACTCCCCGGCTCTGTCAGATACTTGCAGGATTCTGTTCCTCGTTCTCTCCCGATCAGCCAACTCGATCGGACGGGCTCTCAAGAGGCTAGCACTGTAGTTTGCTAGTAGCTTCTAAAACTCCACTCTCTCTCAAAATACTATCATGGCCCATTTAGACCTCCTGAGAAAGTGGGACCCCCATGTCATGCCCATCTTCTAATAATGACCCAATATGCCTCTCGGCCCACAAGCCCATTTCAACATTAAAACAGCATGTGAGTTTGTCGGAGAGTCAAAAGATCATATCTATATATAAATATACAACACATCCTCCCCATACAGATGATGTGACTACTAGATACAGTGGAAGCATGATGATGGGACAGATTGTCTGGTAGTGAGATGATGCATTATTAATTGTGGGGAATGTGAGAGGCATTATAAAAAGAGATCCTTCTCCGCTGGTATAGCTACGTGTGCGCCTTTTCTCATACTTCCTGCATTTACGCCATAGTTCGTTTTCCTCCGATTCCTTACTTGATTATGGAAGTAGCTGCTCCTAGTACACCCTAGCCTACTTACTAACGATTTCTCTTCCTCCTTTATTGATATTTGCAGGCAAATCCTGGAGTTCTTCAGCAAAAGTCTTATTCCCAGTCAACCTCTAGGGCAACTCATTGGCATTCCATGACTCACCGCTTCTAAACGAGAATAAGATCAAATTTGACGTCGTCTATAGGAACCTCTCCACATGATCTGGAATGTAAAGATAGACAACGCCGAAAAGTTTACAACTGTTACTTTATCGTATGAAGATTTAGATCTGTTGATCATGACCAACGCACAAGTGTTGGCGTAAAAGCAACAGGCAGCTGAGTCATCCCTCTCCAAGACACCAGCAGCATTGTTTGAAGGGCCACAAGCCACTGACAGAAGATCCAAGCTAAGGTAGTAGGTGAAGTTTCCTAAGGCTTTGTTACAAACACCCGTGGAGGACTCAACCAAAGTCGATCGATCCCAAGCCTCTTTTGTTACGGATTTGACTCCCCATGATCCTAGGCAAGGAAAGACCCCTACTGCAAATGAGTCCCCCTGAGCGATTGAGCGTACCCTTCAGTTATGAGATTCTCAAAGTTAAATTGCCCAAGCATTTCCGACCTCCGCCAATCGGAGAATGCGGAGGCTCCACCAATCTTGAAGACCATCTGCATGGTTTCAAGAATGTCACTCTGCTACACCAATATACTGATGAAGTCAAGTGTTGAGTGTTTTTGTTGATACCATGTAAGTCTGCTAGAGGAGGGGGGTGTATAGCCCTAAAAGAAAGTTAGCACTTCTCTTATTTTCGGAACTTAACAAGGAACACATATTAGTTTAACAATAAATAAAAATATAAAAACAAAGTAAGAGACACAAAAGAATTTACTTGGTTTGCAACTGGGGAGGTTATTAATCCAAGGCAGTGGAAGCTCAACTAGAAGATCTCCTTCGATAAAGGCGGAGTTGACTCTTACATACATTAACACTCGAACAAAAACAAAGAATGAATTGAAAAATGAAAGTACAATATATGTTATACGAACTAAGAGGACCAGAGCTTAATTTATAGTTCACTGGTCGAAAGTAGTTGTTTGCTAACGTGACAGATTCCGGACGCTTGAAGCGGTCTGAGTACCTCCACTAATCGCCTTGATCCATTTTGCAACAGCTTCATAAGCTCCTTATCGTTACCCGAGCGCCCAGACCTAGTCCGGATGCTTAGACGCTGCTAACATGGACTCCAAATCTGATCCTCATTGCAATAGCTCAATGAGGCTGCTATCCTTGGCCCAAGCTTGTCTGGACGCCTAAACATGGTCCGAGCACCTAGAGTTCGGGCGTTTGGACCAAGTCCAAGTACTAGGATAAGTCAACTTTGTGTTGACTTTTTCGGTTGCTTCTCTGATTGCTTGGGTGATTTTCTAGCCATCTAGAGTTGAGCTTACCTAAACCCAACTCTGACCTTCTCCTTGAGCAGACTTTCTCCCCGGCTTCTCATCCCTCAAAAGCGCTGCGTGCATCCTTCTCATCTACCGATGTACTCTCCCATAACTTCTCGTCTCTCGGATGCACCAAACCCGTCGACTCGCTTCTCATGCCATCATTCTTGTCCACTGCGTCTTTCGCTTGACTTCTTGTGTTCCTCAGTTTCTACACACTTAGACACAAGACATCAAATATGCAGAGCCTAACTTAACTCAGTTGATCACATCAAAACTCACCCGGAGTACTTACAATCTCCACATTTTTTATGTGAACAACTAAGTTAATTTAGGGTTAAACTAAAATAAAACAATTTGAATAAGTAAATGAAATGTGCAACTATAACAACAATTTTGCAATAAAAATTTTAAACCTCCCCATTAACTTAATCTATATTTCTTCCCCACATCAAAAATATTTAAAGAAAAATATGAAAAATAGTTAGAAAAATATTGAAAAATTTTATAGGGGTACAAAACATAATTTTATGTAATATGCCATTTTATCAAAATTAATTTTCCAAGAAATAATTTTTATCAATTAATTCTATATTTTGACAAAAATAATTTAAAAATAATTTCATATTTAGAAAATTTAAGAATATTTTTTATATATCAATCATAATTAATATAAGTATGATAAAAAAACATAAATAGTATATTTTTATTTTCCGTATAAAATATTTGGTTTCATAATTAAACATAATATAAAGGAAGATAAAGAGTTTTATGTTTGATAAAAAATATTATTTTTATTTTAAAATTATTATAAAAAATAATAAATTGACATAAAACTTCACTTACATATGTTTCTCAACTTTCTCAACTCACGGGTTAACCTAAGTTTGTCAACACAATCCGTTTAAATTATTTGACTGGATGGGTCAATCCGACAGATCCAACCTAAATTGACGACTCTATATATTTCCTTCATTTACGCCACCAGTTTGTTTTCCTTCGATTTCTGACTTAATCGTCGAAGTAGCTATATTAGGGACTCCCTGACCGGTTTATTGACGATTTCCTCTCCCCTTTGCTAATATTTGCAAGCAATTTCCGGAGTTCTTTAGTAAAAATCTTATTCCTAGTCAACCTCCAGGCCAACTCAATTAACGGCGCTTCACGATCGCTCGCTTCCAAACAGAATCAATAATAATTAGGAATATATCAAATTTATTGTACAATTTGGTGCCAAATCTCTGGCCACCAACTAAACGGGCAAGCACACGGGTATGGAAAGGCATTATAGTGGCAACTCTTGCAAGTGAATGATCAAGCCTCCAATTATATACATATGACACGTTACTTCCGTAATGCGTGCATATTACTTACAAGCTTGCGGCCGAGGAATGAGAATGAGAGAATCCAAAGTAAAATCACAAATTCTTTTTGGGTTTTGTCCGACAGACCTTATAGAAAAGGACATATTTTTCATGATTTTTTGTATCTATTTTAAATGCGGAATCAAAGTGGAAGTGGTGCCATCGCCGCTAGTCTCATCCTGTGCAAATACCGCTGTCCTCGCGATCATGATCGCCTAGGGTTTTGGATCTACTGTAGATCCAACCAAATGTTAAGCACGACCGATCGATAAAGAAGGTGGGGGAAAAATCGGAACTTTAATTATTTCGAAACATTCAGAGGTCATACCATATCTTTTACAAGAGTGTTTCCATTCTTGACCAGCTGTATATCTCCGAGCCCTCCAGCACATTTAGGTGTGTAATTGAGCTGAGTTGAGTTGAGCTGAGCTCTTAAATATTTGAGTTTAGCTTGTTTATAATCGAACCGAGCTCTAATTTTATTTAACGAATATATTTATGACTCACAAGATTATTCGAACTTTTATCGAGTATAAACGATCTTAATAAATATAAATTATAAATTTAAATATTCATTAAAAATTAAATTATATAATTAGAGAAAATTATAATATTCTTATTAAAATTTATCATTTTATTCTAATAAATAAATTTAATATATTAGAATGTAAAACTTATAAATTTATTCATAAGATTTGTTGGATCGAGACGCGCTAAGGGGGGGGGTGAATAGCGCTCGCGGCTATTTTGTACGTTTCGGAAATAGTTCGAGTAAATAATAGCAGCGGAATAAAAACAATCACAAAAGAACACGGTGTTTTTTACTTGGTTCGGAGCCTGTGATGACTCCTACTCCAAGGCCCGCGATCCTTGATCGCTTTACGTGGGCAACAAC
>JBBMJZ010000067.1:1959101-1970320 GCA_037833815.1 Zingiber zerumbet | reverse complement strand
AGAAAACTTATTTTCTACCTTCAAACTTCACGAGTCTCGAATTGCAGAACCTAAACAAATAGAGAAGTCGAATCTCAATGTTGCCCTACAAGCCGAGATGGATGATCCCGAATTTGAAGCGCAATCGATAAAACTAAAGCGGCGCTATTGGTAAGAAAGTTAAATAAGTTTATTAAGACTAATAAATTTAGATCGATCAAGAAAGCATCAACGCAACAAAAGGACGGTCCGATGCTACAACTGCAACGAGGAGGGCATATCAAGGATGACTGCCCAAAATTAAAGAAAAGGGATACGGAGAAGTTTCAAAGACTGACGTCCTCTAAACGCAAGAGTCTGAAGGCTACATGGGATGAATTATCATCCTCTGAATCTAAAGTCGAAGCCTTCTTGGGACTAGCGCTAATGGCCAGCTATCAATCGGAAGAAGAAACTAGCTCAGAGATGAGCATAGATGAAGGGGGAGGATCAGAAGAAGAAAGTGAAGGTGTTGGAATTTCGTTCTGTTTCAATTTCCCCTGTATAAAAATTGTACAAGTACAGAACTTTTTCTAGCAACCCACACGTTCGATCAGATATGTGTTTGATCAATCAAGCAAGTTCTTGATTGATCAAAGTACACCTTGATCGAAGCACAAGATCGCTGACCTCTTGTGTTGTTATTCGAGATCCATACAAGAAAATTAAACTAATTACGCAGCGGAATTAAAGAACTAGTTGTACCTTTCCTTGTAGCCAAAGACCTCTTGATCTTCTGCTATATTCCTCTCATCTTCTTGGACGTTGTGTGGGCGATGATCTACCAATACAATAACCACCCTTCTTCTCTTCTTTGTTTCCAAACCGCCGGCCACCAAAAAGAGCTCTAGGATGGGGCACCTTCTCCTCTTCTTCCTCTTCTCCAAGCCGTCAGCCACCAAGAGGATTCTAAGCAAGGGGGGTCGACCCTAGCAAGGTTCCCCCTTTGTTTCCAAGCCATCGACCCTAGGGAATTCTAGGCAAGTGGTGCCACCGGCCCTAGGGAGGTTGGAAGAGAATTGTGAAAAATTAGGTTTAGGGGCGGTCACCTACTCCCTTTTATAACCCTTACCGTTGGTTACAAAGAAAGAAAAAATAACAGAATTCTGTTTAGAAAAAATCTCCCTTTTATAACCCTTGCCGTCGGTTACAAAGAAAGAAAAAAAAATAACAGAATTCTGTTTAGAAAAAATCTCCCTTTTATAACAAAATTCTGTTGGGGTGGATGCGAGACTTTATATAGAGGCTACAATAGGGACCTAGAGGAGGAATTGATTTAGGCATCCTGATGGGCTTGGGCTTCCTGTGTTTGACCTGAACACCCAACTCAAGTCCATCAATAATAACCCATACTACTAAAGGGTTATTATTGAACTACCACACTAATCTCATATTACAATATGAGCTCCTTCTTATCATGAGTGCGTTAATCTCTCTGTGTTTAAGATATTATATGTTCATTAATTAAATAAGTTACTGATAACTCAATTAATTAACATTTAGCTCCAATAGTAGTACCGCTCAACTTTATTATCATGCCGAACTAAGTCCACCTACAGGGTTTACATGATAATCCTTGTGAGCTCCTCAAGGGGACATCATCAGCCTAAATGATTAGGACACAGATTCCTTCTATAATCAACAACACACCATATAAATAGTATCATCTCCCAACTCATTAGGCCTTTTGATTTAATGAATAAATCTCACCTATTGATAAGTTAAAGAAATAAATACTAAGTATACATACTTGTTATTATATAAGAATTAAGAGGATGCACATTCATAATAATAGAGGTTATGTTCTTTTATGTAGTCAGTATAAATCAAACAACCTCAAATGGTCCTGCTCAATATACATATAGTGTACTAGTATAATTTTATAGTCAAGACATACTAATACCAAATTACACTACAACCGTTCAAATAATTTGTCCCAATCCATCTTGGTTGTGAGCTACTATTTATAATTTATAAGGAATCGATAACATGATCTTCTGTGTGGCACCACACACCATGTTATCTACAATATAAATTAAATGGACAACTGCATTAACATATAAATAAATATAAAATATAATATTTGACCAAAGTGATTCTTATTTTAAAATATAAATGTTCATACAAAAAGCTAGACTTTTAGTATACATCCTAACGACGCTCACACACACACACACACACACTTAACGAACACGTTACAAGCCTCTAAACAAACATCTTCACAAGCTCATGAACCAAATACTGTTAATCTCAAGTTCGACTCGATAATGTTTTCAATCATGAAATCAAGCTCCAGCTCGGCTTATTAATTTAATCAAACGAACTCGAATGAACTTTTTTCGAATCGAGACCTGAATAACTCACGAATAGCTTTTCTCATTTACACCCCTATTCAACTACACTCGGCTTTACACTCGAGCTCGGGAAGCACTCAAACAACTCAGACCTCGCAGCGCTTGCGAGCACTCGGCTTCATCTGACGACATCCCACTCGGACTCAAGAAATCCCCTAGGTAGTCAGACAAACTACTACCAGATTTGCTCAAGAACTTGACAACTCAAGTACTTGGCAACTTTGATAGGCAGCACTAGACAGTCTAGTTTGACAGTTTGAAATTATCAGCTCAAGTCATCTCAATAAATAAGTCTAATTTTGATTTGTAATTTAAATTCAAACTATTCCCCTATAATTCCAGCAAACAAAAATTTAAACTAAAACTATTCCCCAATAATTCTAGCAAACAATCTCTATAAGAAAGATTATCCAACAAAAGATTCTATATCAGGTCCTAGAGAAGGATTTTCTCAAGTGACTGGGTAGATTTCATTTGTACAACAATATATGGAGTGAGCTTGGACTCTTTGGAAATAAGGACTAGATTACGTACAAATAAAAGCCGCTTAGTCATCGTTTCAATCAACGGAAATAAAATTATTAGTCAACTAATAATTGAGTCAGCAGACAACCTAATTTAATGTTAGACTTTTAATTACTTTAAATGACTTTTGTAAATTTTAAAAGTCTAAGTATATTTAATCTAGACTTTTATAAACTTTATAAAAATTTAGTGGTATCCAAATTAGATTTTTATAGAGTTTTAAAAAGTCATGTGATATTCAAACTTGACATTTTAAAATTCTATGAAAATCTTTTGGTATTCGAAGTTTGAATACATTTTTATTGATTCTTTTAGAATTCCTTGGATATAAATTTTAACCAATAAGAGCTCTCCAAAACACTTAGTACAACTTTAAAAATAAAATAAAAAGTCTTCTCCTCACCCTTGATATTTCTATAGACTTCAAATCACCTTAATTTTTTATGAATAAGTCCTTTCTCTTCCCGCTCCTTGATTTTGATTACTTCTTTAATCTAAAAGGTCTTGTCCTTGTTCAACCTCTCGGTGACCTGCATTAACCTCTCAGCATGCATTTCATGCGAAGCTAAGAGTCCTCTGAAACGTCATTCTCCGACGTTATAATGGCAAAAAAATGGATTGAAACGACCGGAACGGAATGAAACAGCAACCACTTGCAGCCTTTTCTCCAGCAGCGACTCATGGTAGCAGGTGAAGATTTTTCTATGGTTGCTCCTAATGGGAAACAATGAGGAGTGTCATCTGGTGAAGCATGTTGTGCGTCAGAAAGGAGGAAAACAAACAGAAAAATTGTTTGAGGTGGCCGGTGATGCTTCCCTCAGCTATTGCGAGTAGGTCGAAGTAGAAGTCGATTTGGACAGCGATGAAGTGTATACAGGGAAGAGAAACTTGAGACATTAGGTTTTAATATAAAATATATATTAACAAATCAAATTAGTTCTCAACTTAATTAATAGATAATTTAATAAAGTCTAATGAAATTAGACCCTAAAAATATTCTATAAAATTTATTTAAATTTTAAAAATTCCTAAATAAATTATATATATTTATTTTAATAATATTATTACTAATCAAATTAATAATATTATTAATAATTTTATTACTAATCAAATTTATCAAATCATGGAGGGATAGAATAGTGAATCGAACGTGGAGCGATGTTTATCATACTGGCAATAACCAAACTTAGAATTTTTCTTTCCCATAAATCCACAAGTTTCTATGAAATTTACAAATGTCTGTAAAAGTCTTGCAAAAAAAGTCTATAGAACTCCATGTAATTCTTTTCATAACTATATGAGATTTTATAAAAGTCAATAAAAATCTATTAACTCTACAGAAGTCTATCATTAAAAAAAAGTCAATAAAAGTCATTAAATCTCTTAATTGAATACACCCCTATTAATGGATTCATCATCAACGACTCCTATTCCACCGGTGCACGACGAGAAGCTAAAGAAGTTTGCAAGAACGGATTTCAAGAGGTGGCAGCAAAAGATTCTGTTTTACCTAACCATGTTGAACCTTGTGAGGTTCATACGTGAAGATGCACCCTCCATATCTCAAGGCAAGACGGATAAAGATAAGAGGGGGACATATTATGCTTAGGGACATAGTGACTTCTTATGTCGAAACTATATCCTCAATAGCTTTGACAACACATTATATAACGTGTATATTCCAATGACAACTGTAAAGGAGTTATGGGAATCTCTCGAAAAGAAGTACAAAATAAAAGATGTCGAACTAAAGAAATTCATCGTCGGCAAATTCTTAGACTTCAAGATGATTGATTCCAAAACTGTGACAATTCAAGTCCAAGAGTTGCAATTAATCTTACATAATCTGCATGCTGAGGGCATGGCAGTGAATGAGTCCGCCGCAATAATCGAGAAACTTACACTTTCGTCGAGGGAATTCAAAAATTACCTAAAGTACACGCGAAAGGAGATGAGACTTGAGGATCTAATTATAAGATTGTCGATTGAAAAAGACAATCGCAAGCAATCAGAATTAATAAAAATGTCTATATTTACAGAGGCAAATCTGCTGGAACCAAATACTTATAAGAAAAGAAAGTATCCCAGCAAAGGACAGAGCTAAGGGAGGGCCAAGAAGTTCCAAGGAACATGCCACAACTATGGCAACCGAATCACAAGGCCAAAGACTGTCGGCCCAGAGAACACCACTCCAGTGCACATGACTGAAGATAAGTCAGTGCCAATAGATATGTCAAAATTAGACCTGACTATCATTGTATTTAAAGTCAACTTGGCGAACAAGTGGGTCGATACTAGTGCCACACGGTACATTTGCTCTTACAAGGCCCAGTTTTCAACTTATATCCCTATTAATAGGAGAAAACTAATCATGGGCAATTCTGCAACTTCCAACATTGTTGGTCTTGGCAAGGTGGTACTATCAGGCAAAGAAGTGACACTAATTAATGTACTTTATGTTCCTGACATTCGAAAGAATTTAGTGTCAGGGTCGACTCTTGTCAAAGCTAGATTCAAGCTAATGTTTTGAGTTAAATAAATATGTATTAACAAAAAATGGTTAATTCATAGGCAAAGGGTTCATGGAGAATGGTTTATTCAAAATGAATGTAATGGTTGTACACCGTGAATTCAATTGCAATAAAATTATAAATTCTACTTATTTGGTCGAGTGTTTTAATTTATGGCATGTTAGAGTTGGACATGTAAATTATAACACTTTGTGACGACTTGTGAATTTAAATTTATTGCCAATATTTAATGTTGATTCAATACATAAATGTGAAATATGTGTTGAAGCTAAAATGACAAAGTTGTTTCTCCATTCAGTGGAAAGAAGCACGACCCCTCTAGAATCAATTCATAGTGATATATGTAACTTAAAATTTGTGCAAACTAGAGAAAGACAAAAAGTACTTTGTTACTTTTATTGATGATTGCACTAGATATTGTTATATGTATCTATTGAAAGACAAAGATGAAGCCCTAGAAGCATTCAAAAATTATAAGAATGAAGTTGAGAATCAAATTGGTCAATGAATTAAAAGAATTCGAAGTGATCGAAGAGGAGAATATAATAATCCATTTGATGAATTTTGTGTAGAATCTGACATTATTCATCACACGACAGCTCCTTACTCTCCTCAATCAAATGGGATTGCTGAGCATAAGAATCGAACTCTTGAGGAAATGATGAATGCTATGATGATAAGTTCAGGCTTACCCTAGAATTTGTAGGGGGGAGCTATTTTATCGGCAAACCATATTCTCAATAAAATCCCTCACAAAAAGAAAGATAAAACTCCTTATGAGTTATGAAAGGGTCATAAGCCCTCTTATAAATATTTGAAAGTGTGGGGGTGTTTAGCTAAGGTGGAAGTGCCTAAGCCAAAGCAAACCAAATAGGACTAAAGACAATCGATTGCATTTTTATTGGATATCTTTCCTTGCAAAGATAGGAAAGAGGAAAGTTCAAATAAAAGAACTTATGAAATTGTGAGTAAAGATAATCTTGGAAATAATAAAGAACCAAGACATAGTACGAGGGCCAGAATAGTGAATTCATTTGGTCCTGATTTCATGACTTAAATGTTGAAAAATAAACCAAGGACAATAAGTAAAGCCTTATCAAGTTTCGAAGCTCCCTTTTGGAAAGAAGCCATCAATAGTGAAACAAATTCCATCGTACAAAACCATACTTGGGAATTGGTGGATATTCCAATTAGAATCAAGCCTTTAGGATGTAAATGGATCCTAAAGAAGAAATAAAAGGCTGATGGAACTATTGAAAAATACAAGACAAGACTAGTGGCAAAGGGATTCAAACAAAAGGAAGGTCTTGACTTCTTTTATATCTATGCACCAGTAACAAGGATCACATCCATTCAAGTACACATTGTTATTGATGCAATACATAAACTTGAGATACATCAAATGGATGTAAAAACAGCCTTTCTAAATGGTGAATTAGAAGAAGAAATATATACGGTGCAACCTAAAGGGTTTGTGGCTCCAAGACAGGAAAATAAGGTGCGTAGACTCGTGAAAAATTTGACAAAACTATGATGTCAGATGGATTTAAAATAAACGAGTGTGATAAATGCATATATAATTATATATCAAAGGCATTCCTGACTCGTTTATCATTATTTGTCTATATGTAGGTGATATGCTCATCATGGATAGTAATCATTATATAATCATGACTACGAAGAAGATGTTAACCAAAACCTTTGATATGAAATATATAGGTATAGCGGACGTTATACTCGAGATTAAGATCGATAAAGCATTAGATAGAATTATCTTTTCACAGTCTCATTATATTGAGACAGTACTAAGAAATTTAATGTATATAATCTTTCCCCTGTAAAACACCAATGGACTTAAGCTTGCACTTCGCTAAGAACCATGGTAAACCTGTATCCCATTTGAAATATTCAAGGATAATTGGCAGTTTGATATATATCACTAACTGCACACGTCCGGATATTGCCTATATCAACAAATTAAGTAGATTTACAAGTAATCCAAATGATGACCATTGGAAAGCATTAATAAGGGTTCTTAAGTATTTAAGATATACCTTAGAGTATGAATTACATTATATGAGATATCCAGTGATATTAAAAAACTATTGTGATGTAAATTGGATATCTGATACAAAAGAATCCAAATCCACGAGTGGATATGTACCATTGATAGTGGAGCGGTGTCATCGAAATCCACAAAACAAACTTGCATAGCTCGATCAACTATGGAATATGAGTTTATAGCCTTAGATAAAGCCGCAGAAGAAGCTGAATGGTTTCGTAACCTCTTAGAAGATATCTCATGTTGGAAAAAATCAGTGTCTGCCATGATGATATATTGTGATAATCAATCGGCAATTACAATGACACAAAATAGCTTGTATAATGGTAGGTCACAATATATTCATCGACAATACAATACCATCATGCAATTGATCTCTAGCGGAGTTATCTCTGTCGATTATGTCAAATCGAAAGATAACTTGACGGATATGTTTACAAAAAGTTTGAATAGAGATCAAATATACTGCACATCAAGAGGAAAAAAAAAGAACAGCCCAGTGCACGAAGCTCCCTCCATGCGGGGTCCCGAGGAAGGATCCAGCACCCTTACCCTGCTTTTTGCAAGAAACTGCTTTCAGGATTCGAACCCGTGACCTTTTGGTCACATGGTAATAACTTTACCGTTGTGTCAAGACTCCCCTTCAACATCAAGAGGAATGAGATTAAAAATCACAAACAAGAACATTCATAGTGGTAACCCAACCTTATTGATTGAAAATCCCAAGATTTTGGTTCCATGGGACAACGAAATTATGAAAGTTCGGGTGAACACTTGGACTAGTTCCCCTCTCATTCCTAGGATAGAAAAGTGCTACCTACGATATGCAGTGGGGTTAAATTATAAACTTTTAATAACTCCTATACTTAAAAAGTATAGTATGGTAGGATGCTCTTTATAAGAGGTCACCTATATAAGTATGAAAATGGGCTGCTTCAATGAAATATTTATAAATCCAAGATGTTATCCATGGCCAAAACGGGCAAAACAGTGAGAGCTATAAAGAAGTGAGAAATGTTATTGTGTATGTATCATTGTCTTGGTTTACACAAACAGCTGAGTAGTTCAAGACATCGCGTTCACTAAGCAACCTAGTAAATCTGATAATACTTTACTATGAAAGGTTCAAAGCCACAAGCTACTTCTCCTGATGCAATAATCTTTCAATTGAACTCTCCTTAAGTGATAACATGGATGAATTAATTTTCATTCATGTGGGGGATTGTTGGAAATTTAATGTAAATGAGAAATTAAATCTGGATCGTTGGATCAAAATTGACAAATCTTGTTCATTCAACTTAAAAAGTTTAAGTGTCCTTTGGATGGCTAAATCTCATTCATTGATTTCTAAAGAGTGGCATCTAATGAAGAGGTAGTGTGTCTCTTAGGAAACGATGTAATTTACATCATCAAATTCAAAATGGATGGATGAGATCTAATTGACCCAAGAGGTTCTTATACCCCTTCATTTAGTATAAATAAGATTCCTCACATCCTCATTTCAATCACACAATTCCTTCTAAGTAAAGCAATCATTGCATTCCATATATGCATTGGAGAGTTCGAGAAGCTTCTTCGGTTTGAAGGTCTTGCGATTTGTAGTGCTGCTATCGCAAGATAAAGTTATTGTATCTTGGGAGATGATTGTCGTGTTCCGTGAGCACTGTGTGCGGGCAAATTCGTCTTAAAAATATAGAGTCTAACTCTAACCTTAACTTCGCCAAAGCGGTGTTATACCGCATTCTGCTAGATCACACCACAACAAGTTCCCAATATTACTAGTTATAGTTGAGAGAGGAACAAGAAAAAAAAAAACAGGTTTTAGGATAAAGAAGAGTTTCCTAGAGTACTACCTCAGGGCCTAACTGGATATTCACCCCCAGCGCCTCCAATACATCGGCGCTCCCACAGGCAGAGGAGCTGGATCGACTACCTTGCTGCACGAATAGGGAAGTATCTTTATTATTTGCCTGTGTATATTGTTATGGCCTTTACGAATCATGAACCTTTTCTACCTTTGCAACATTCAGACCGGCTGCTGCAGCAAGTATAGAGGCTCCAGTGGAAATATTAACCGTGTTCGCCCCATCTCCACCTGTACCAACAATGTCAACCGCATCATCAATTCCATCGACCTTCACCGCGCATTCTATCATCGCCCTCGCCAATCCAACAATCTGTTCAGTTAAAAGAAAGAAAAGGAAGCCCTTAAGTTGCCCCTTGTTGAATTACAACATCCAAAGTCTAACAGAGTTTTAGGCATACCTCCTCGAAGGTCTCGCCTTTAGCGCGCAAAAGCACGAGGAAGGCGCTAATTAAAGCCTCGTTCGCTTCATTGAGCAAAAAATTAAGGCACGCTTCCGCCTCTTCTTCCTCAAGATCGTTTCGATTTATGAGCGATTCAATTACCTGAGCGACGCAATGTTCGAAAACCCTAGCTTATAGAGAAAAATAATAAAGCGGACGAAAGGAACAAGGCCAGAAATCAATCACAACGAGAAGTTCACCTCATTGAACCGGACCTCCAAAGGGCGGCGCAGGGCGGCGCTTGTGGTCGACAAAGCCGTCAGTGGTCGATTATCCACAAATATGCTACCGCGCGAAGCAGATGGAAGATTGAAGAAGCATCGACGAGGCTGCCAATTCGAATGCTGGCTGCGCCCCCGGGAACCGCGGAGAGAAGAGGACGACGAAGACGCCGACCAAGAAGAGGCCAGCTTCCCGCAAATCGACGCCATTGACATCGACTGATCCTGTCTGAAAACAAAATAAAAAATCTTCAGAACATTCTACAACTCTGGGTGTTATGGAGTAGTATGTTATCGAAGTGGCAGAAGAAAGGGCAAAGATGCCAATTGCCGAACGGGAGAGTAATGAATAGGACGACGAATCAAGCGCAAAAATGGAATGGATTGAATTGGTTACCGAGATTAGATAGTCGGTGACGTTTCGGAGAGACTGATGGGACTTTCGTTTTTTTGAAGGGCGACGAAAATGAAAACCCGGCCGGGCGATAAGGGAGGGAGGGAGGGACTTGGGTTTTTTCCATTCAGAAACAATGTTACAGTCAAAAGTTATCTTTATGCCAAGACCCAACACCCAAAACTCACGGGTAAAACTCATGCAATATGTTGGAATCACACATGGTTTCTGAACGGACCATTCGGAAACTGCTGCAAAAGGAAGCCTAATCCCCTTGTGCACAATAGAGCCCGTTTTCTAGTAGATCATTCTAGACACAGCCCATACAACCTAAGGTAGACACAGCCTATTTTGTAATCTTCTATTAATATGCAAGTATTAAGGTTTAGAAAACACAGCAAGTAGTATGAGTTGAAATGGTGTAGAAATTTGTATAATTAATGGTACCATTATGTCATTGCTTAGTTATGGATTACCTTAATATATGAAGTAGAGCGCATGATCTGATCCGGGAGTTGCAAGTGGAGGATGGGGTGTAAGGGCATCCACAGTGATTAGAGTCCATTGAGATCACATCAAAAATTAAAAACCTCACACCCCTCTCCACTATTAAAAAAATCTCTCAACAATTTCTTTATGGGTCTCACACTATTTATTATATATATTTGATCCTGTCCGAGTCAGGGGTCAACGGACGCTGGGGACGTGGCGCTCCCTGCTGACTCTTCGTGTGCTCCGATGAACCTGCAGCAAAACCGAGCCGGGAGGGGTGTCCCGGCGACGGCCCTCCGACGCTCAAGTCAGGCG
>JBBMJZ010000067.1:1886511-1897773 GCA_037833815.1 Zingiber zerumbet | reverse complement strand
GAACTGAGTTTAGGAGATACCTTCTTCTTACCCAATGGACACCTACTCTTTAGTGCCCCTTCTCATTGCACCTGAAGCATATTATATGGTCCTTTGACTTCACTTTGGTGGAGGTTCTTGCTAGGTTGACAACTTCCAAGACCTATTCTTCATCCTCTTCACTTGTCTTGGATTCTTATTCAATCCTTGAGGATCATCCGCACTTGTGAATGACCTTTCTTCATCCTTCTCCTCCTCGGAAGTTGAGCATGAATCGACTTCCAGTTGCTCCTCCTATACTTGAGCCACTTCTTCCTTTTCTTCGGATTTTCTTTCTTCTTGTGTAGGCATAATTTCTTCTCCTAGAACCATCTTTACCTTGCTCCACAACTTGTGAACTTGTGGGCATTCTTGTATTCACCTACACGACTTATCACATTAGAAGATAAAATTTCAATCAAAATTGATACTACCTTATTATTTGCCTCCGATCATGAGGTTTGCTCCTCCATCCAATACCATGGTGGGAGCTTCTTCCCTTTATTGTCTTTTGGGACTTCAAACAGTTCCTTGATCACCATCATGGTATTTCAATCCATGTTGGAAAAGACCTCCATCTTCATCATCCAATA
Organism: Zingiber zerumbet; assembly: GCA_037833815.1. Lineage (NCBI taxonomy): Eukaryota > Viridiplantae > Streptophyta > Magnoliopsida > Zingiberales > Zingiberaceae > Zingiber > Zingiber zerumbet. The sequence continues at coordinate 1,897,162 of JBBMJZ010000067.1, read as the reverse complement.
GGTGATGTCCCATAAGCCTGCTCCTTCAAATTTTGGAGGTGCTATCAAGCCGATCATCCTTGCTTCCTCGGTCGCTAGTCCGAAGGAGAGCACCCTCACTCTGATACCACTTGTAAGGGATCGGTGACCGACTAAGGGGGGTTGGATAGTCTAGGTCACCCCCAACTCGATTACTTCTCTACAAGAAGGTTAGTACGTAGCAGAATATATTAAACAAAACAATGAGAGCAAACAAGGAAGAATACAGACGCTAACACGATTCCTTTACGTGATTCAGAGATTGCTTGTTCATACTTCACGACATGTCCTTGAAGTGGATGATCCCTATCCGTCGGTGGATTACTCCTCGGAAGACCTCCGACTAGCTCACCAAGATCTATTCGTCAACCTTAACCAAGCTTTAAAGACTTGGTTATATAGGTCATGGTTTGGAAAACCCCGTCTACCAGTCGACTACCAAAACCATCAGTCGATTACCCTTTGTGGAGATTCGACCGTTATATTCCAATGACTCGATACCAGTCGACTAGTAAAAGTACCAGTCGATTGCTCCACACTAGCCGAGTGAACAGAAGCATTCTGTTCACTCCCAGTCGACTGATGAAACCACTAGTCAACTGGTACCTAAGTACAATCTCTCGACACTCGGACCCTCACCCTTACGACTTACTTGACCTCTTGCCTTCAAGCATATTTCCTTTGGCTTTCGCTCCTCGTATGCATTCAATCCCATGGCTTATCCCCAATGTCATCCTTCGCGTATGCCTCAAAGTCGCTTCCCTTGGCTCTTGTCTTTGCTACATTGTCTCCGGTCCCTCGGATGTTTCATCCTTCACCGGATCCGAAGTCATCAACTTGAGTCATATGTGTATCCTACAAACCTACACAACTCAAATACATATATCAAATATAAGGGTGAGTCTAACTTAAACTCTTTTCCCAAACACCAAAACACATTGTTGCACGGACCATTGGGATTGCTCCAACAGTTTCTCCACAAGCTAAAGGTCATTGACAGTTATTTAGCCGTTCGGATGGCCTGCTCCGAGATAAGCACAGTCTCTGTTTCTTTAAGCTTCTTGGTGAGGGCTCGGGCTTTATTATTCTTTAGATCAAGATCGTCTATAGCCCTGACCTTCCGAACATTCTCAGAGCGAAGGCAGGCAACGAATGTGTTTAGCTATTTCTTGAGCCTCTCAATCTTGATCTCCTAGTCATTGCCCTTATCCTTTTCTACTGTAAGAACTCACTCAGCTCTTAACAGTTGCTCCGACTAGTTCTCCATTTCACCCTTCAGTTGGGATACTTTTGCTTGCAATCGATCAGCCAGGCTTTGAGAGGTGCTTGCTCCCCCAGTCAAGCTCTTTAAAAGCTAGTTTTCATGGCTTAGCCTCGCCATTTTTTGGCAAATGGATAAGTATTCACCCAGAACTGATGAGGTAAAGAAAAATCAAAGAAGAACACCTAAGATAAATCAATGTATGATAGAAATTGCTTACCGCTATGACGTCTTGTGAGAATCGATCGGCCAACTCCTCCGGCGAGCTCTCGGATATGCATGCCCAAGAATTAGCCCAAGACTGAGCTAAGGGACCTTGGATCTTGATAGTATGTTTGGGGGCAAGCAACTCTGAAGGACTCATGGAGAGTCATTCTTGAGTAGGCACCCTCAATGTTGCGATGATCTTCTTAAGCTTAGGTTGGTTGCTCGGTCCTTTTGTGGGTGACTCACTTTTGGACTTGAACTTGGGGGCTCGAAGATATCTTGGAACGGGGCTGGGAGGATTCGATCAGAGGAGGCAGCAAAAAGGAAACTAGTGGAGCAAGGATCGCCCCAACCGGCAACCTAGAAAGCGATGGTGTCCGTTCGGACGATGCTAGAGTAGTCCAATCGACACCAACTTTGGGAAGAATAGAGGTAGAGCTCTCCCCATGCTCGGATGGTGGATGCACGATCAGAATTTTAGTGGAGACTTATTGAATGGGGGTGGCCGATCGCACTGGTGTCTTCGATCGACGCCTCTTGCATCACTGGTGAAGAATCAGATGTTCCCTGGAGGTCGCAAACTCAGAAGGAACTATTATCAGCAACAAGACTTGGGGGGGGGGGGGGGTTGGCATCTCTTCTGTGTTGGCAACTGCATCATCCCCCATGACTCATCTGGCTTCACCTTCGCTGATTTGATCCTCGGAGGGGTGATCAGCAGTAGCCCATGGCTCTCCAGCTCGGCTTCCCCACGAGCGTTCATCTCCTCATCAGCTAGCTTTGTGGAGTTACTCAGTAAAACTTTCCACATGGTTTTGGCTGCAAAATAAAAAAGGAAATCAGTTAAATTAAACATCGAAAGGAGGTTGAATTCCTTACCAAAGCAATCGGGCAATCAAACTCGGATGGGATTCAGTCCAAACATGTATGATGTAGCCTTAATCAACTTATGGATGTGGTATTTCATACCAGATAGTTGAACGGACACCATGAGGTATGCTGGTTCCCATCAATACACACCCAACTCGGGAGGTTGGGCAATTCCATTTGCCACCTAGTCGGGAAGGTCACTGGAGGGACCGGTCGGAGATAGAAATAGAAAGACTTCCATCCTTTATTGGGCGAGGGCATCTTATAAAAAAATACTGCACCTACTCGAGCTTGGAAGATGAAGACGCTCGACTTGGATTTCTTTGGGTAGTAAAAGTAGTGGGAAGACTCGGGGGTGTAGTGAGACTTGGTACAGATAAAACAGTACGATATGAAAATAAGAATAAACTTCTAAGAAAAAAGGGTGCAAGGGGATATGAAAATAAGAAAATAAGAATAAACTTCTAAGAAAAAAGGGTGCAAGGGAAAACGGAGGTTGACAAAAAATTGATCTTTAAAGAAAGTAAAATATTCGACCGGAGGAAGATTAGGGCAGTTGTGGTCAGATGAGATGATGATACTATGGTCGGGAGGGATGTGATAGGTGAGACACATTTAGTCTACCTCCTCGCCGTTGAAGTCATAGGCGGTGGAAGTGTACCAGAGCCCATGAATAGCTTCAAGGGGAGCGGAAACTATGGAAAAGGAAGAAAGTTGAACGAAAGACGGAAGAAAATGAACTTAGAATGAAAACAAGAAGCTTGGAGAATCATCGGAGACAGTAGAAAGGAGAAGGCAAAGAAGAAGATGATTGAGAAAACGATAAAGTTGTGTCAAAGGGTGAACCTTAAAAGCCTTAGTGACAATTGACCGCTCACAACCATTTGATTAAGGGGGTAAAGAAGAGATGTTTAATTCAGATCATTGAATTTGAACTGTCAGCAATCACATCAAATCTCAACAGTCACTTGTCATATCAGATATTCCTCATCACAGGCATGCGACGTGTGGTAACAAGACACATACGACATTTATGAGGGATGAGAAATAATAAGCAAGTTTATAATAAAAAGATGTGCTCATTATATTAAGCATTAATTAGTAAATGACGTGCCCGGTTTCCAAGGCTCCAGAGTGACGTCGACTCGAGCCGAGCGACGGTAGAGAGAATGAGTGTTCTGTCGGGAAACAAGGGATGTTGGAAGCACCAACAACTAAGTATAACATCAGCTAGTGTCGGACGTCAGAACAAAGATTGGACATTCGATCAGAGGACAAGGGAAACAAACAATACCAGTGTCTAGTCAATCAGACCTACAGTTTCCTTCGACTAGACTTAAAGGGGAGGTTTTTGTAATATGGTGAATAAGGTGGGGCCCTCGAGTTGGGTCAAAGTGCAGGAGGTCGGCTGACATGGTGGTCAAAGTCAATGAGGGGTCAGTGCTCGAGCTAGTGCAGTAAATCATCTAGGCCAAGGTCGGTCGAACCCCCAAGTCCCTTATTATTGATGAAACTCTAAAGCAAAGCCGAGTTAGTACCATCTAGAGCTAGGTCCTCTTCATCAGTCGGGGATAGCACGGTTAACTATTTCGGGCAAGTAATCTAGCCGATCTAACCTACGGTCTGTCCGGACAAACTAGACACTTGGTCCGACGAGAGCGGCTAAGCAAAGGACGAGTATCCAATAACATTCTTCAAATCCAACCTGGTTTCTATTGCAAGCTATAGCCGATCGGACTGTAGAAAAGACTCGGTCGGTTCGCCAACTAAGCATATTAAGGGACCCTCAACCCAATGATTTCACATTCCTTTTTTTGGCGTTTTGTGTCATGGATGACAGAGAATATTCCATATGCAAGTTGTATAGTAGAAGCTTCCACCCTGTCAAACGTAGAGATTATGGGTGCATTTTGGAAAATCTATCAGAGCATTTTTATTGTCTATCCTTTTTTAAAATGCTTTGAGATTTATGCATAAACAAATAGTAATATTATCAAAGGGGGTCTCCATCTATATGCACAGATACATGATACTATGCAACTTTACGCATCCATAATCATTATTTGTTCTACTGTTCATCACCCTCAACTAGATCACTGACTTAACTGTCGAAATGTCTGTGCTGGGAACCCATGCCTGTCCTAGCTACTGACGTTCCTTTTGACACACAAGAATGCTTAGAATTATTTTTTCTAGCTAGGAGTTTTCGCCTAGTCAATAGTAAAATCATTTAGGCATCATCTCTCCCGCTTTCATACAAGACAAGATGATTCATGAATGATTCGATCAAAACCTGCAGATCTGATAATACGATTCCGCGATCTTGAAATCAATTCTTCCTGATTAGAATCAAAACCTGCAGATCTGATAATACGATTCCGCGATCTTGAAATCAATTCTTCCTGATTTCTTGACCAACAAAACATGCTCGTTCAAAGATATACTACATTTATAATTTTTTTAAATGTATTTTACTTATAAAAAAATTAAATCGCTGGAAAAAAAATGAAAAGAAAAATTACATGGAGATTAAAACTCAAATTGTCAAAACTGCATGAGCCTTGCCATGCTCTTTGAGTGTCCAGATACCAAAGAAAAGGCCAAATTCCTAGTTGTGTTCCTTAGCCTCTGTTCCTGGTTTAACATGCAGTGAATTGCCAGCCCGTGAACGATCTCGCTTTCGCGTGATCTGTTGTCGTCTCGGTACCACCCGTCCCTAGGCTTCCACCCCAAACCTTTTCACCCTTTCTCAGCTATGATTTCGTCCCTCAGTCCTCTTCTATCTTGCCTTTTCCATCACTAGGTTGCCCTCTCTACCTCAAATTCCAAGCTAGAATCGTTACACTGTGAAGCAGAGGCCGCAATGAGGTGCAACGCATGGTTTTGGATCGTGGCCGTGCTTCACCTCCGCCATTTCGTCCTCTCCGATTTCGCAACGCCTCCGTTGCCGGTGCTGCCCATTCCGTCGGAATCGCAGCTCAAGTGGCACCGACGCGAGATCATCATGTTCTTCCACTTCGGCATGAACACCTTCACCGACTCCGAGTGGGGCACCGGGGAGGAGAGCCCCTCGCTCTTCGACCCGGCCAATTTGAACGCCGGGCAATGGATGGACGCAGCGGAGGCCGTCGGTGCCTCGCTGGTCATACTCACAGCCAAACACCACGACGGATTCTGCCTGTGGCCGTCGCGGTACACTGACCACTCGGTGGAAAAGAGCCCGTGGAAGGGAGGCAAAGGAGACGTTGTCCGGGAATTTGTTAACGCCGCCAGTGCGAGGAGGATCGACGTCGGCCTGTATCTCTCGCCGTGGGATCGCCATGAGAAGACCTACGGCCAGGAAGTGGAGTACAACGAGTTTTACATGGCCCAGCTCCATGAATTGCTCACCAAGTCCGTCAGCAACTCTGTGACAATTCAGATAAATGTCGATATAAGGAATTCTAATTGGATGATTGATTTGGCGATGCAGATACGGGAGCATATCGGAGATATGGTTCGACGGCGCGAAGGGGGCAAACGCGACTAAGATGAACTACTACTTCAAGAACTGGTTCGAAACAGTGAAGCAGTTACAGAGCTCTATCAATATCTTCTCCGATGCAGGGCCCGATGTACGTTGGGTGGGAGACGAGAAGGGAGCTGCCGGAGCCACCTGCTGGTCCACCGTCAATCGCACTATGCTCAGGATTGGAGATGCGAGTCTTGAAAGGTGAAGACAATCGTTATTTTCCCCCCCAATTCGAGCTTATTAGTGGCATTAGCTCACTTGTTTTAATCACCGGAAGCAGCTACTTGAACACTGGCGATCCACACGGCACGGACTGGGTGCCGCCGGAGTGCGACGTGTCAATCCGGCCCGGGTGGTTCTGGCACAAGAACCAGACGGCCAAATCGGTGAGTCAGCTCTTGAACATCTACTATAATTCCGTGGGGCGTAACTGCGTTCTTCTGCTCAACGTACCACCGAACCGCACCGGGCTTGTCTCTATCGACGACACGCAGCGGCTGAAGGACTTCCGCAAGGCGATCACTAGTATCTTCTCGGCCGACCTTGCAGCCGGAAGCAAGGCGAAAGCCAGCAGCGAGAGGGGCGGTCGGGACGGTCGGGACGGAGGATTTGCAGCCTCCAACGTGCTTGACAGCGATGACCAGAGCTACTGGGCTGCCGCCGGGGACGAGCAGAAGCACGGGCAATGGATCGAGCTCGCGCTGCCGAATGCCAACACGAGCTTCAACTTGGTGAGGGTCCAGGAAGCGATAGCGTTGGGACAGAGAATCATGGAGCACGAGGTGTACGCGGACAAGAAGCTGGTGGCGAAGGGGACGACGGTGGGGTACAAGAGGCTCCATCGGCTGAGGGAGGCGGTGACGGCGGCGCGGGTGAAAATTCGGATCACCAGGTCGCGTGGGCCTCCGCTGCTGACAGCTATTGGCCTGCATTACGACCCCTTTACTAAATGCAGCGTTGAATTTAAATAAAGTATAAAGCATACCATTGAAGAACAAACACTCTCCCCTTATCTTCCCCTTTAAATTCGAAGCTTAATTACCAACTTCAACAATATGATTATTATTGAGCACTACCTTTCATCCTGTTTAATTATATTTGAAAGTGGAAAAGATGATACACTGATTAAGACGGGTGCCAAGATGACTTATATATTGACTGGGAGAAGACTTTCAGTTAGAAGAAGATGACGCTAAGTGATCTTGGAACTAAGAGATGCGGACCAGCACACACCATAGACAGAGCCAACGGGAATATTCGAGCGAGAACCAGGGAAGGGTCTTTGGTATAGGCACTCAGACACTTAAATCAAAATAGTAGTCGAGCGAAATGGAGAAAACGACAAACAGTAGAATAATAGTGTCCATGCACGAGTATGCAGATGTGTATGCCTTTATGCTCGTACCTGGCCAACAGAGAGGTCCTCTTTTTATACTGTCTCTCATAACCTCCGTATTAATGAGACAACAGAGAATGTCTGGTGACAGAGTATATTGGGTGACGGAATATGTAAAATAACCTTCTTATAAGTCTAGGAAAACTCGATTGCATGTATATATCAGAGTAATAGTATATTCCTTGACAGATTGTTACAATTTTTTGACAATATTGTCTCCTAGAGAGAGTCTGACGGACTCTAGGCCGACCAGTTGTAGACTATGAGTCATGCTCATATGGGGAACTAGCCTAAATGTCAGATCGGCGTTAGAACTAGTGAGTGTAAGCTGAGGGTCATGCCCATGAGTAGGAGTTGGGCCTCGAAAGTCCGACTAGTGCTAAAGCCGGGTGAATATAAACTGAGAACCTTGCATTTTAAGAAATGGGGAGCTGAGCCCCTAAGGTCTGACCAGCGTTGAAATGATCTGGTTTATGCTAGGGATTCTATGTCGAGGTTTATTATGCACTCGGCCTCTATACTTGAATTCAGAGTTTGGTCCAGCCGAGCGATATGTCTAACGCGTCTGATCGGTCTTTTGGTCTAATTGGCCTTTTGTTCCGATCGACTAGAGCACTTAGTGATAACACTTGACTTATTTCAACAGCCAACAGGGCATCGATACGATTCGAGAACTAACTTTGACTGTCACATTAATCTCTTTTTTTTTTTTTTTTTTACGTCGAACCTAACTAGGTTCGAAGGTCTATCTCATTCGCCGTATCACGATCATCCCAACTGTGAGAAGCTGGAAAAAAAGATTTGTCACGCAACAGAGACGTGCATTTGAAACGGTGGCCGTGGAGTGCAGCCTTTATTTATTTTCTCTTTTTGAAAAAAATAACTTCATCTCTTTCGGGTAATGGAAACCAACTCTGGCCGGATGCTGCGACGGTGCATTATAACGTGAAAGGCACTGCAATTATTCAAACGGAAAGCCACCGCCCAACAACCACCGGGACACTTCCTTTGCCTAGATAGAAGTAGCTTCCTTTTTCTAATCCTCATCGTCTCATCGACCGGGTGTTCGGAGCAGTGGCAATTGAATCACTGAAAAGGATGCAAATTTGCAGAGCACTAAAAGAAATGATATGTGAATGTAAAATTATAGCTTCTGTTCTGCTCTAAATTTGTAATGTTGTTCGTCAACAGAAGTTACTAAGTGTCGGGCAATCCGGACAATCTGTTGACGATTTTAAGAAATTAATCAAAATTAAATTACACTAAATTAAATTTAATTTATCTGTCGAAATGAGCTGAGCTGATAATCACACATATATTACTAACGGAGAATAGTTTCTACCAAGTGCTAAGTACAGACTGTACAATGGTCGAGCAGACAGAGCAGTCGAGCGAACAGAATACCTAACCATAGCAGCAGAGCAAAATAGCTGATTAGGAAGAGCGGCCAACCAGGCAGAGTAGCTGAGAGGGTAGTGCGGTCAAGCGGGTAGTGCGGTCGATCAAGTAGTGCGGTCAAGTGACGAGTGGACTGAGGTCTGCGATGAACACAGTTTCCTTGAAATAGATTTGCCCCACCTTCAGCTATGATTTGAGATTTTCTCGGGTCGTCTGTTTCCCAAGATTAACCGTGATACACACCAAACATTAGTGGTCACGACGAACTGAGAGGTTTACGACTACTATTACGGGTACTCCACCTTGCAAGAGATGCACAACATAAGAGAAGGGGGAACATATGTGGTGAGTTTTAGCTTTTTATGTGTGTTTTGCTCACGACTATGGTATCTCTTTATATATGAGCATCATCCTTCACCTGCATTGACTGTCAAGTAATGATCATTCAATATCAAGGATTAATGATAGCCGACGGTCATCAATGGTCGACCATTACTAATCGGGAGGCTACGAAATTATCATTATATATAATGATTAATGCTTCCGTAACCTTTTAAAATAGCATATAAAAAAAATCCATGTGGCTTGGGTAAATTTTACCCCGATCGATCAAGTATTCGGCGTGCACAAATTGTGCTCGCACATAAGTCAATTTAGTTTAGTACAATCCGAACCTTAGATTTACACCTCATGTTCACCCATGTATAAAATAGAGGCTCTCCCCGTATATTTATTCACATCATTAATATATGTGAATTAGTATAAATTAATCATATACATTAAAACTCTCAATATAAAGTTAAAATCTTATTTACAATAAAACTTCCTCCATCTTCCACCTCTCTCCATTGAGGAATATCCAACACTAAGTCAGGGCTCGACCACAAGCAATGCATTTGTTTGCCACTTAAGACCGACCAAGCGTGATAGAGTCGCACCTGCAAATTAAATAGAAAGGAAGACACTGCCAACTGCTAAGCACACAAAAGGAATGGAATTGTTCTGTTCCACTAACTTGAATGGAATAAGCATTATACCACCACAAATTGTTGATAAGAAATAGCCCCTAAACACTAATTTTTCCCTTCAAGATTCTCCTACTCAAGGTTACTAGATTCCATTATACAGCACAGAATGGATAGATGCAATTGTTGCCATGCTTAAGGTTTGATTTTCTTTTTTACCTGAATACGAACGATATGTAGTGATACGCGTAGTGTGAGTGGCCTCAAAGATAATGTGAGATTAATAGTCAAAATTATTTGGTAGTCAAAGTTAAGGTGAGGTAGTAATTAAAGTCAAGGTGAGGTGATGGTCAAAATTTGGATATACGTATCCGAACGAACCATCTCTCAAAAGCAAGGTTTCCAGCATAAATCTGAGCGGTCAAAAAGGCGATCAGACTTACGGGGCCTGACTTCCCACTCTTCTAATGTAAGGTTCTTAGCTTAAACTTGGGCGGCCCTATAGCCGGCCGAACATACGGGGCTCAACTTCATACTCTCCTGTGCAAGTCTCTTAGTGTACAGCCGGTCAGACACTAGAGTTAGCCAAGCATATGAGGCTCAGCTCCCCACTCTCTTGAGCAAGTCTCTGGCATACAATCGGTCGAGCCCTAAAACCAGTCGAACATAAGAGGCTTAGCTCTTCACTTCTCCTGTACAAGTTTCTCAGCATACATCCACCCGGACCTAGAGCCCATCGGATCTCCCGGTCCACAACTTCCAGCTCAAAGTCTCTCCTCCGCCAACATTCCAGCCACTTCACTAGCCCCTATGTCTGCTTAGCTTCTGGACATGATCACATTTGACGCCATCTGTGAAAAACTCACTTATTTTGGAATGTAAAGATGGACGCATCTGGTGCAATCAACATTGCCATGACTCCGAAGGACTTCAATAAGAGCATCGCCACTACAGTGCAGGAGTGGCGAACTGGAATTTCTTGGTGCCTTGGGTACTCTGGCCACAGCGGCACTCACGGTCGCAAG
>JBBMJZ010000067.1:1808023-1819459 GCA_037833815.1 Zingiber zerumbet | reverse complement strand
AAGTCTTTAAATTTCATACCCGGAGCGAAGTAGAAAACGTTAATAGCTCCGACTCCCTCTCCAATACGCTCGGCTTTAGAAAAAAAGTCAGGCATGAGCTTGGGGTACAAGATATGGGGCTCCTCGATCGCTCCTTTCCAGAGCCTTGCGGCTGAGACACTGAGAGTGACCTCGTCGGTGCAGGAACCGGAAACCATTTCGTCGCCGAGGATATGAACTGAAAGGTTAGTGACGAGAGAGCTGAGATTAGCAGTAGTGGGTGAGGAAGAAGTGGAAGAGTCGATTGTTTATATAGATCTCGTAGGCACCGTGGGTTCTGCGGGTCAATTTGGGCGTTAACCCTCTGTCAGTTTGAACAGGGTGAGCGACAACGGAAGGAAAGGTATGGAAAGTAAACTATTTATATTGTCTTTGTTTTGTTTGAGACGGTTGTGTTTGGAAGGAAAGTGAGAAAAGGTCAATTTGGGAGACGCTTCTGTTTGGAAGGAAAGTGACAGAACAATTTGGGCATCGACTTTAAAATGGAAGAAGTAAAAAGTAGAGAGCTCACATATTGAAATTTAAATTTATTTTTTCTCTTAAATATTTTAGATAGATTTGTTTCATTAGTAGATTTTTTAGAGAGGAAACAAGAAATATCGAAATATCGTGAACGGTTCATTAATATTTATTTATTTCAGTAAGATTTTGATTGAGAATAATTTCGTAAGAAAATCCCATTCTAAATAAGCACAGTTAATTATGAATTCTGAATTTTGAATTAGTGCCAAGAAGGTTACTAGTCTTACTGAGATGAAGATCAAAATCTAGATGAGTTACTCGATTAGACTATCTAAGATAAAAGAGGTGGTCATTCGGTTCGAATAAACCGAGACGATTCCTTCAAAGGTACACCCGACTCCTCCAGTCGGTCCACCCGACACCAGGGGCTCGCTTCTACGATTCTTTGCTTTGCACAGTCAGCTCATCTCCCCTGATTTCTCCATTAGATCCATTTGACTCCAAGAGCTCAACTCCCCTAATTCACTGCTCCGCTAAGTCAACTCATCTCCCTTGACACCCTGCTTAGCTCTCTCGATCTTACATGCCTTAGCTATTCGACTCCTCCATACCGATTCGACTCAATCCTCCTTCACTTATTGGGTAAGGCCTTTGGCTCAATTGATTATATGGGCTTGTGCCAACACCTAGATTGACACAGTACGTGAGATGATGCATGGGGTGTCAGAGTACATGGAGCAATATGATTATACAAATACAGGATATGAGCGACGTAATTGTAAGATACGGTGGAGATACAATGATATGACATTTTCCTATTGTAACACAACACCCAATTAATGAGGAAAGAGGTATTATTTCTTTTTCAACAGTGCTATTAAAGGAGTCTGCTCTTGCAGGCAAAGGTACGCGTACACCCACATTTTCAATTACATACCCTTAACTACTATTCATATTCTCCATGTTCCCTCCCCGGAAACCTTACTTGAGCATCGAAGTGGTTAAGTAGGGGCAACCCTTGACCTCAATTCTATCACTCTTTGTCTCTATTTCCAACTCCGTGAAGTCTCCTGACGTTCAACCTTCTTCGGCGTTCAACAACCTAGTCTACATCGTAGACAACTCATCGATGGTTCATCCTTTGGTATCTCAAGTATGAATAAATTTAGCTCCGTTTATGGGAACACTAGAGTAACTGAACTGAGATGTTGAGATGAATGACACTAGAAGACCTCCCATCATCACCATGGCTCCCTAGCTTTTGCGCATATCATCAGTCTAAGGGTCATTCTACTCAAGAATGTAACTAGTATTCTAGAGAGCTCTGGCGAGTTGTTGATCAGCGTTCATTAAACCGAAGCTCTCCTCCCCGAGTCAATCAAAGGCTGAGTGGTCGTTTATCTCCCGTCTCTTCTTGACAGCTCTGGAGCAGAATGTACTTGTAAGTACCTTCTATTAGTTTTGATATTGATCAACTAAGTTAAGTTAGGTATTATGTATTTGATGTCTTATTTCTAAGTGTACGAACATATGAGCACAAGAAGTCGAGCGGAAGACACAACGAGCGAGAAAGATGGTATGGGAAGGTAGCCGGTGGGCTTGATACATTTGAGGGATGAGAAGCTGCGGAAGTGTACACCAGTGGAATTAGAAGGATACACATGGTGCATTCATGGGACGAGAAGATGGGAGGAAGTTTGCTCGAGGAAAATGTCGGAGTTGAGTTCGGGTGAGCTCAACTCCAGATGACCAGAGCATCACCCAAACAAGAGGAATGAAGAATGGTCAACGACTTTAGTTGATCATTCCAGGTGTCTCCAATTGCCTAGAGGCTCCTTGATAAAGTGAAGACTTGAGGTGCCTCCGATAGATTTGAGGCACCTCACATGTAGCAAATTAAGAATTGCTATCAGCTATAGGACTTGAGGTGCCTCTGATGAACTGAGGCATCTCCTATGAATCGAGGCACCTCCAAAGAGCAAGAACAGTTGCCATAGAGATAAACAGTGGACTCCAACTTAGCACAATCGAGGTGCCTCTGATGCCTCCAAATCATATTAAAGTTGTTTCGACGAGAATAAAGTTTTATCCATATGGAGACACCTCCAAGCGTTCAAGGTGCCTTGAATTGCCATGTTAGCAAATGATCATTTCGACCAGAATACTATAAATAGAGGCCTTGTCCTCTTAGTTCAATAACACATTTTGTACTAACTTCTGTATTTTATTTTGATCTTATAACTACTGTAAGGGGCTACTTCTCCTCCTACCTTTGTCGAAAAATGAGCTTTCTTAATGCACTTTCATCACCTTGGATTAGCAACTTTTCCGTTTATAAATAAAGTAAATTCTTAGTCTCTTACTTTACTTTTATATGTTAATTTCTAATTTAATGTGTGTATCCTTGTTAAGCTTGAAGCAAGAGATTTAAAATCTAATTTACAGGCTATTCATCCCCTCTAGTCAGTCCAACCGATCCAACAAATGGTATAAGAGCTTAATCATCTTAGAAGGACTAATCGCCAACTAAAGCAATAAGAAAGATGGCTGAATCAAGCATCCATCCACCAAAGTTTGAGAGAGAGTTTATCGTCTGAAAATATAAAATGGAGGTATTCTTTAAAATTTATTTTGATATGATGCTTTGTATTAAAAATGGTTTTGAAGTATCCAGGGACAAGGACGGAGAAGGAAAGTAACAACATCTATGGACAAAAAAGCATATATATGAATTCATGGCCAACGATAATTAAGGCATAATTTTATTTATTAAATGTCTTACGAGTGGAGGAAATCAATCATATCGGTACCTCAACTCTACGAAAGAACTTTGGAAGAAGTTCTTAGAACTCCACTAAGGTGCATCAGTAATTAAGTTGGCTGGACGAGATGTGCTCCGAAACAAACTCAACAACCTCAAAGAACCAAGAATGTCCAAGCAAAGGAATGTCAAACTGACATGGAACGAGTCATCATCAGAAGAGTATGAGATGTAAGAATACGGCATACTAGTACTAATGGTTAGACACCAAGAAGCAAACGATGAAGCCACTTAAGAAAAAAGCATTAATGAAGGAGAGCATCCACTTGCGAGTTTGACATAGTAAGTGAGGTACAACTCTTACCCGCTGACAAACTATATGATGTAATAAAAATGTTATCTAGATCTTTATGTAAATCTAGGAGGAATTGAGAAAATAAAAATTAATAGTAGAAATTAAATTAGGAAATGCAGGCTTATAACTAGAAAAGATCAAAAATGAAAATAAAAAAAAATTAGAAGAAGTAGTGAAAACTCAAAAATCAGAGTTAGAAAAATCTTCTAGAAACTTAAATTTATTTTTAATACTTCTGTAAGATATTATGGAGCGCTTAATTGACATGTTAGAAATCAAAGGGGGTAAAATTATAAATATATCAAAAAATTATATTGGCCTATTAGATTTTTTTTGGATTTGCGAGAAATAATTTAATTGTGAGAAATTAATTTGTTTAAATTATTGACCTTATTGGAAAAATAATTTTTCGTTGACTTTCTTTTCTATTTTTTTCATATTTAAATTTTTTTGTGATAAATAAATATGCTATCAGTTAGCACAAAAATTTTTGACATTTTTTTACTTTTAAATAATATTTTATGAAAATTTTAAAGAATACTGAATTATTAAAATTAAAATTTTTTGAAGATTAATTTTTATAAAACTTGATTTTTCTATCAACAACCGTTATATTTTTAATATTAAAAACAATAACATGTTGGTTTGACGTTTAAATTTATTTTTAACTATTTACTTTTAAAAATATCTACCTTTGCAATGAAATTTTTTTTGTCACTATAAGGAAAACAATTTTCTTGTGAAATTTTTTTATATAATCAGTTTGATAATGATTAATGTTGACAAAAATATTTAGTATTTTTTAAAAATTAAAAATTATTTTTAAATTATTTTTAGCAAATCTAATGTTTAATTATTAAATATTATTTTATTTGTAAAATAATTTTGGTAAAAATATACAAAACTTTCATCATCTATGTAAATCCCCTAGAAATTTTTTGTGAGTTTTTTCTTTGATATTTTTGTTTTCTTTATCTGTATTTTTATGTGATTAAAAGAGGAAAATTAATAAGTGTTAAGTTAAGGGGAGGACTTAATTGCAAAATTTGATTCTATAATTGGTTTTTTATTTAATTTATTGTTTGTATTTCCTAATTTTAAGTTGAGTTGATGCACATCAAAAATGAGAAAATTATAAATATCCCGGGTTAGTTTTGATGTTAACCAACTGAGTTAAGTTAGGCTATGTATATTTGATGCATTGTGCCTGAGTGTATAGGGACTTAGGAACACAAGAAGTCAAGTCGAAAACGTGGCGAGGGAGAAGGATGACACGGAAAGGTGCCAATGGGCTCGGTGCATCTGAGGGATAAAGAGCTGCAGAAGAGTACGTTAGTGGAGCAAAAAGGACGCATGTAGTGCATCCGAGGGACAAGAAACCAAGAAGAAGTCTGCTCGAGGAGATGCTCGGAGTTGGGTTTGTGATGAGCTCAACTCCGGAGGGCCGAATCATCACTCAGGCAAGCGGAACGAAGAATGGTCAACTGCTATGGTTGACTATTCCAGGCCTCCATTGATTGGAGGCACCCTGATGACTTGAGGCGCCACAGATGCCGGCCACTGGAGGCTTCTAGGATGAACCAAAGAGCCTCAAAAGCTCAGAAGGAGTTGTTGCTGAGCGGATAAATAGTGGAGTCCAGCTCAGCCTAACTGAGGTGCCTCTGATGAACCGAGGTGCCTCCGATGTTGCCAAATCAAAAAACCAGTTGTTGTATAGTGAATAAAGAATAGCTGATTGGAGGCGCCTTCAAAGTGTCACGTCAGTAAAACTGCTATTTCGATGAATAGACTAAAATAGAGGTCTTGTCTTCTAAATTCAGCAACACACTTTGTATTCATTTCTAAATTTAGTTTTAGTTGTCTGTATGATCAACTGTTGTAAGAGGTTACTTTGCCTTCAACCTTTGTCGAAAAAAAAGATCGATAGTGCTTCTAATCACCTTGAATAAACAACCACACAAGTTGTTACCAAGTACATAGTTGAGTCTTTTATCTATTTACATGTTATTTTTATTTAATTAATTAGTGTATCCTTGCTAGCAAGTTAGCAAGAGAAAGACTTTAACTGTTGATTGTAGGTTATTCACCCCTTCTAGTTAGTCCACCGATCCTAACACCAACCGCCGACTCCGTCCAGGAATCGGCTTCAGATCCCGACATCCTCTCTATCTCTGCCTTAGTCACCTATTTCGTCTATCCTTAAGGACATTCAAGATCGACCTCATTTCATCATTCACTAATCATGCCCACACCCTAAGTTGGCTCACTGACAACAAACACGAATATTCCAAAACACATGGCATCGGACGAATGGAGAAATGGCTATGTGGTCGTCAGATCTAATCTCCTAGATGTCCTTCTTCAAACACGTGACAAATAGTGAATGGAGAGGCAACTAACGGCGGTCAAATCTGATTCCCTTACTGGCTCATATGAGGATGATGAAGTAGAATACAACATCTGGTGTGGAGATGTTCTTCTAACAGCTATATAAACTCAAGAGGTGGTAAATGCAAGGGGATTGTCTATTTCTAGCACTTTCTTTGGTTACATTAAACTCTCGCACTTTCTTCTCCATTAGCTTTATACCTCAAATAAATCCTAACTTGTGCGTCGGAGTAATTTGTCGGGATATCTTTCTAGCGTCATTCTAATTCTATGTTGAAATGTGTTTAAAATCTTCCTCATTCTCTTCCCTTACGATCTCTAAAGAGCACACATGTTAATTCATTCATTGATTAATGGCTTCATCATCGACAATATATATATATATTGAGTTTTTAAGTTCATTGTCATGCGCAGTTTTGTTGAACATGTCGGGTATTAGTATCAACTACATATATTTGCTGACCTTGCCATTATAAATTCTCTTGCAGTATAATTGAGCTTTATCAACACGTGAAACACCGATCTGTTTGTTTCGTGCGTATCTTCTCCGTATCTCTGACTCAAACCACTATATCTATTCATATCCATAGTCAGAATCTTGGATCCGATCTAACTCAACTTGACAGATAATCAAATTAGATGGAAATCTGATATGCCAAACGGGTTGGTCTCTTCTGTTTTTTTTTCTATATTTTTTTAATTATTTGCATACATCGCTGTGAGTTATCCTTCAAGAGATTCTTAAATAAGCTTCTTAGCACATTCACATAAGTTTCTCTATCGTTATATTTAAAATGATATCTAAAATTTAAAATAAATAACTTAATTTATTAAATTTACATAATCTTTTTTTACCATACACTACATTAATTATCATAAAATTTCTACTATCTTCAATTTTTTATTATTTTCTTCTATTTTTCTTTTTTTTTTATTTTTATATTTATAGAATGAGTAGAAAGAGAGAGATGGTAAAGAATGAATGAAATGAGAGAAATTAAAAAGAAATATTACTTTACTTTTAGGATAGATTTTTCACTCTCTATATTTAAAGAATCACTGTTCATTAAATCTAAATTTATGGAATAGATAAACCGTAGCTAATGCAGAGATTTTTTAACTACTCTATTTAAAATTTAGAATAAAATCTTTAGATAGGGTGGCTAATGTGGATGCTCTTAGTTATTTTTTTTTTTAAGATTAGTCTACTTCTTACGTACAGGATTTAGACCAGAAAAACAGCCAGTTAAGCTCCATAATGAACTGATTACGTCTCGGCATCGCCAATTTGTATCAACTGTGCGAACTGTGCGATGACCTTCGAGATGCAACGAAATTGGTAACTCTTGAAAATGAGAGCTCGGGTGAAAGAAATTAAGGCAATGGAAGACTTCATAGCAAGATGAATAGTTTTGTTATCTATTTTAAGGGAAAATGAAGATCAAAGTCTTCTCCATTCATAGCGAGATGAATAGTTTTGTTATCTATTTTAAGGGAAAATGAAGATCAAAGTCTTCTCCATACATAAAATTTTACCTTTCTGGTATATATATATATATGGAGTCAACATGCACATGGTCTAGATGCAGTAATTATTAAGAGTCAAGAGAGTAACAAACAGTAGGATTATAAAAGCTCGATCGATGTGTGAATCTTTCCCAAGACTATATACTTCATCATTGGATGGGTGGAGTCTGTTTCAAAAACTTGGTTTTCATTATATAATTCTGCACAATGACCTGGGAAATATTTTGAATCATTGATTAATTAGCCGAATGGACAAGTGAATCAATCAATAGTAAGTCAATCAAACAATACCTCATCTTGATTACGTGTGATTAATTAGCTTAATTGAATTCACTAATGCCATGCAGGTCTCTTCGATTTGTCTACTAGCTAACCAATTAACAATTCATTTACGTCCTTGGTCCTAGTCTTTGTTAGTTGTATTTATTAGCAAAAGTCTTCAAAAATATCACTCTTGTCATGAACTTTCTATTGATTTGCATTGATAGCAATCTCTTATTTCGTCCCTCAAATGAGAGATTTGATTCATAAGAAACTAATCAAAAGGTCCGGATGATATATATATATATATATAGCTTGAGAATCAGCTCATGAAACACGGCTAGTAGAAGTACTTTAATTTAGAGGTTCATCGTCATCTTTTCATGAGATTTTTAGTATTTTAAAATTTTTGTTTGGAAATATGTTTTATCCTTGATTTTGTAGTTTTCTTGGATCAAAACTTACATCAATTTCTATACAAATAAAAATTATAATTTTATAACTAAACATTATGAATCTTTTTACAAATTCCAATTTATTTTATAACAGTAAAGTTTGAATTTATATTTTGCAAAAAATAATATTCAGATTTTATCATATTAAAATTATAAATTTCAAATTTATAAAAAATATATGAACTGATTTTTATGCTAAACTTCGACCTTTTCAACAAATTATAATCTTGTAATATCAAAATTGAATTTTGATGTTGTAAAATTAATATCCAGATTTCATAGAGTTTAAGTTTGTCATATTCTAATTTTTTTTTTATTTGTTAAAAAAAGATTTAATAAAATAAGGGCAAAATAGGGCCTTTTTCGTATTTTTGCAAATTTAAGTGTCACCATGGGGTTTCATTTTAACTCTGTATGAAGTCGGCCATGGTCAATGGAACAAAAATTCAATCACCAAAAAATAAAATAATAAAACTAATATCATATTTTATGAATAATATAATTTTACCCAGTAGTAAATTCAAAGTGACGCAACAGCGTTGTGTTTCATCGTCTACGGAGCTCTACATTAATTAGCAGCCAACAAAAGGTACGGTGTGAAAAAAAAAATAAACTCCAATTATTTACCAAAAAAAAAGTAATTTTTATTGGCACGCATTGAAAAAGAATAATTGAGGTTTAACTGCGTTCCCATTTTATATATATAAATATATATTTATCTAAATCTCTCACACCTCTCACGCGATCGTTTCTCTAATATTTCTAGAACATGCAGCATATTTAATCCATTTTTTTTAAAGTGCTTTGTGAGGGAGCTACACGTTGCTTTCAACTCTAATTCCTCTTGGAATTCCACCATATCAATTAATACTTCCATCTTTTGAATCTCGATCTCTCTCTCTATAAATACGATCGGAGCATACTGAAAGTTGGTACAGTCCACCAATCGATTGAGAGTAAATAGAGTTTTTTGATTGAGGGATTAGGAACAGAGTTATAGGGAAGATGAGAACAGAGCTTGAGATGGCGGAGGAGGAGGAGGACGACGTGATGCTCCCTGGATTCCGCTTCCACCCGACGGACGAAGAGCTCGTCGGCTTCTACCTCCGCCGGAAGGTGGAGAAGATGCCGCTCAGTATCGAGATCATCAAGGAGATGGACGTTTACAGGCACGAGCCTTGGGAATTGCCAAGTAATAATTTAATTGATTGGTTAATTAGTTAATAATAATTCAAATTTGATGATCAACTAACGATCGAATTTCAGATTTTATGATTACGGCGGGGGAGAAGGAATGGTACTTCTTCTGCCGGAGAGGGAGGAAGTACCGGAACAGCGTCCGGCCGAACCGGGTCACCGGCTGCGGCTTCTGGAAAGCCACCGGAATCGACCGGCCGATCCACGCCTCCGGCCGCTGCATCGGCCTCAAGAAGTCGCTGGTTTACTACCGCGGCCAGGCTGGGAAAGGCACGAAGACCGACTGGATGATGCACGAGTTCCGCCTTCCCACTAGCGGAATGTCCGACGCCGGCGACACCGCCGCCGCTTCCTCCAAGAACGCTGCCAACCTCCAAGAAGCGGTAAGATGTTTGAAAATTTTGCGTATAGTACACGAACTCCAATGACTTTCAATTCCTTCATGTTGACCTCAATCCAATCTAATTACTCATTCTTATTTTAGCATGTTTAATTCGAGCTTTAATTTGCTTGTAATTTCGTAACAAATGCGGCTCGTGATTAATCATACACTTTGTTTTATTTCCAGGAAGTTTGGACGATCTGCAGAATCTTCAAGAGAAGCTCTTCTTACAAGAAGCAACCGAACAGCTACAAGACATCAACGCCGACGAAGTCGCCGCCGGAGTCCAGCATCGTCACCAATTGCTTCGAGTCCATCGACGACTACATGTGCTGCACCTCCTCCGGCGGCTCGGCGAAGGAGCCGCAACTCCTTCAACGTCAAAACCACAGCGTCCTCCACGGGAACCTCATGAGCGCCCCCAGCCAAGGGGTCCAATCTATCTTTCCGGCGCCGGCAAGGTCGGATATTAACAATCCGGAGATGAGCCCGAGCTCGAATGACTTCATGAGAGATAGCATCTGGGACGAGCTGGGCAGGATCTCGGAGTTCCTATCGGATGACGGAATATTCCCATTCAACGACTGTGGATACGCGTCGTCGTCGCACGCTCTTGAGATCGACAACACGTTCTAATAATTCAGCTAGACTTTGTTTTTCCCGTCTTGCTAATTTTATCAGTTTATATTTAATTCTATCGACTACCGTTCTCAGTTATCTCATCATCAACGAATTAGTGCATTAATTGAGCAGTCAATTTGATTAATCCAGCGGCTCAGTTGTGATTCGATCGGAAAACAAATAATCTCAAACTTCGTTTAATTTTTTGCCTGGAAAAGTCAACATTAATTCTACTTGGTAATTTTGATGGTCAATTTTCTGCTCTGCAGACTTTGTAAGCAGCAAAGTCAACCCTGTGAATAATTGATTATCATAGACCATCAGGGAAGAGAATTTAGACTGTTATCTTGTCGCCACAGGCCGAACTCAGTCTAAAAAATACAGCATGAAATGAAGCTTCCTGTACATGACTGACCATTGAAAGAGCTAGCTAGCTTGTAGGTCTTTGTAACAAACACTGCAAGACTATACAGAAAATTGCAGTTTCTCTGCCAAATCTATATGTGCCATGACTAGACTTTTGCTGGGAGTTTAATTTGTTGACAATAATTATGTGAACATGTGGACGCATTTAATACGTGCGTGTTATAATTAATTAGGTTACAGTGTATTCCATGAGAGGAAGGTTCTGAATTGTATAACACGGTCTCCTTTCAAATATAACATTCTTGCATGCTTTCTACTGATTAATACCCTGTCTGAAATGGCCCTGAGGAGTATCAAGAGATTTACAGTTGAAGAAATATTTAAGGCTTCGAGAAGATTTTTTAGACACTTTGAATCGTATATGATACGGTGCATGAGTATGGGGCCCCGGAAAAAGAATTCGAGGGCAAAAGTTAAGCTGATGTGGCCTGATGTGGCAGTCAAAAGTCAGGCTGATATGACAGTCAAAAGTCAAGCTGATGAGACAGTCAGAAGTCAGGCTGGTGTGGCAGTCAGAGGTCTGGGAAGCGGGACTTGTTGAAGAAGGGATCCCGCTAAGAAA
>JBBMJZ010000067.1:1769267-1783066 GCA_037833815.1 Zingiber zerumbet | reverse complement strand
TAAGTAAAGGGGTATTTTTGTCTTTTGGTGTATATCTTCTTTTCTATATAAAGGCCTAACTCGTGGGGTTCCCAAGATACGAGATTTTAAGTTTTGCTTTGAACAGTAATAAATGTATGGAAGTGTCTATGAAGTCACTTTTCCATGCCTGATTGACAGATGCATTAAATTGTATGTGGTTTGTTATTTGTCCTATATTACAGCTAAAAGAATTTAGCAATTGTATCCTTCTTTAAGCTGCTTTTCCATTTTATTCTTATTAATTATAAGTCTTCCTTGTGAAATGCTTTCTGCTATAAGAACCATGGGATACATGACTTATTGTGTTTTGCTAATTATTTAATTTTTTGTCTTTTCAGAATTCATGGTATTATAGTGGCTGAGATGCCTCTTATTGCGACTTCGACTGAGCATCGACGACAAGGAATGTGCAGACGGCTCCTTAATGCAATTGAAAAGGTACCATACTGGTGCATTGTGATTTCACTGTTTTCTTTCTAGGCTGACTATAATTTGAAAGAGTTGTCTATGTTGTATTTCTGCATTTTCTGCTTCTAAAGACATTTAAATTTTGAATAAATCGCCTTTTTCATTTTTGTTTAATGACAGTTTTTGATCAAATATTGAAGAAATACATTTTGATCAATGGGTTTCCCTCATATAATTGGAAAAACAAGTTGTAATGTTCTAAGAAAAGAGTTCTACTTACATTTCCAAATTGTGAATGTCTATATCTATACCAATAATATCTTGCGAAAGTGGTATTTTGTAACTAACCACTAAGTTAATTGTCATGACCTGAATGACTCTTCGTAGACGAGGGGAATCACTTAATGTTAGACTATTCTATTAATATTGCATGTACTAAGTATCAGTCCATATGACATAATATTATTACAGGATGTATGCACATGACTTGACCTAAAGCTGAACACCACTAAGAACATATAACACTAAGAATAATGAGACAACTTTATATTCAAATGATTAAATACCAATTTAAATTGTTTGAATGCACTAACAAACGTAAAGAAAGATTAGATTAACAAGCCAAATAAAACCAAAAAAAAATGCATAGATAGCAAAATGCTAACAGAAACATACACTAAACTTTTCAATGACTCCAATGATTCGGGTAGAACATGTTTTATGGTGACAAATGTTTTGGTTTAACACCCTAGTACTATCCTATGGTAAATGAAGAGGCAAGACAAACAGGATATCAGTTTGAAAAATAGTTGACAGATAATGAAGTGTAAAACAATATGGTTAATAGTGAGATGATAAATATCAAAGAATTGAATCCTCTGATGTAGCTAGCCCAAGCATTCTGAAGCAAGAGAGCAATAGATTGTGCCCACTCAGCATGGGTATAAATACACAGCCCGACACACTTGCGACTGATCGAATGTTATTATCAGTAACATAAACATATGCTTACAAGCCATCGAGCTACCCTCCTGATATAGCATTCATTGTATTGTTCATTTATCATACATGCCTTATGTGCCATATCATGATGTCATGTTATTATGCCAATTTAGTGTCCAAAAATGTTACACACCATGTTTTTATTTCCACTTAGAATACCAAACATTTTATATGTTGCAACATGTATTCATAGTATAAGAAGCAGCAATACAATTCCATTTAGTTTGCTTGGATCATAGCATGTGTATATAGCAATGAAAGCAACGCCACTAGCTAGCAATAGTAATGAGCATGTGCCATGAAGCTTAAGCAAATAATAAGCATTGGTAAATATGCATGTCATTTACAAATAAGATAACATAAGAGTTAATAATCCAAGAAGCAACACAAGAAAATAAGAATAAAAAGGTCAAGCATTCCTCCTCTAGTTACGTAGGGTTTCCTAGTAAAGTTCACCTATCCATATACACTGTATATGTAAATTTTGCCATGCACCACCTTAGTTATAGTAAAGGCTCAAACTACAAGTTCAAAATTCAATAACTAATGTTCTGTTTATTTAGTAAAAAATATTTTTCATACTTTTAGTGTTTGGTGCAAACATGAAATCATGTTCAATAGAAAAACTTTTCTTCTGGTTGATTAAAAATTTTCTTTTGGTGATAGATATTTGTTAAGGAAAATGACAACCTCTAAAAAGAGCAAAAGTTATTTTCCGCACTCATCCACGGGCGCTTATCTCTATCAATGTTGATCTCTTTTAACTTCACCCTTTCCACTTGTTTATGCACGCTGATTGATTCAGGAAAGTTGATTGAGCTTAATGGTTCAAGCCTGTCAAGTGGGTCAAGTAGTGGGTGGGTCGAGAAAGCCAATTGATTCAATTGGGTTGAGTAGCCAAAGTAGGTGAGGCAGTGTGAGTAGGTCAGTGTTGATTGTCCCAGGTGGGCTGGGTGCCGAGTCACTTAGTTCGATCTAGTTGAGGTGGATAGTGAGAGATGATCTATACAGTCCAATCAAGATAAGTTGGGCAGGTTAGGTGCACCATTGGGTCAACATCCAATCATTTCAAGCGGATGCGAGCCACGCGGTGTGGATGAGCCAGATGGGCAAGCCGCATAGTGTCAATGCGATAAAACAGCTTTAGCTTAGACTGGCCAAATTGTTTAATCAACCTAGCCTTGTGAGGGGGAAAATATTTTCCAGTATGTGCATCAAATATAAGAAATTATTTTTCAACTTATGTAAAATGTTTTTTTAGAAAAAAGATTTTATTTGAAAGTGTTTTCCACAAATAAGTTATTTTCATTCAAACAAACAAAATCTAGGTCTCTAAATACTTATTGAACTCAACCTACACAAGCCATTAATCCCCCCTTTTAAGGGCTAAGCAAACAATTAGATTCTAGACCACTAGAATAATATATTTAAGCAATTTTAATCATGGTGAAGTATTTCCTAAGTTACAATGGTATAAACCATAATTATTGAAGGAACGACCTAACAAGGAGAAAGGACCCTACCACAAGTGAAGTGCACTGAGATTGAATTCGCAAAGGAAAACACCAAAGGACACCTCATTTTAGTCGCTACCCTTAATGAGAAACAGGGGTTTAGATTATTCTATACATAGGAGAGCTAAGGCTTATATTAGACGCATGGGAGACTAACCTTATCACTCTTATTATTGCTGCTTGAAGAAGATACCAGTTCGCTGCTTCCACAGGAATAAGGCACGGGAAAGGTTTTTGACTGCCTGCCGCTCTGATTATTCCATCAATGCTGATTGAGAGGAACAAGGAATTCAAGCGAAACTCAAACTTGAAATAGGAAAGGGAAGCATACTTAAGATCCTAGAAGTGAAATCACACTGCTTGCTCACGGATGGAATATGAGGAAAGGGAAGTCATTGCTTGTTTCACAAAGGAAATAAGGCTCATGGGAGATGAAATCACATTGACCAGTGGCAACAGATGTGGTCAAGGGAGGCTATGATCAGGTTTTCTGATGTCCGATTAAGTTATCATGGCACTGGCACTAATTTGCAAGGGGAAAGGGTTGCAGTAAGAAGTGGATAAGTTTGCAAGGTTGCCAAGGAGATGAAGTCACAAGGTGGGAGGAAGATGTGGCTTGATTTCTTTCCAGAATTGCGAAGAAAAAGGAAGGGGGGATTTCAATTTGGGGAGGGATGTGCTCTGTGTTCTAATCTCCAGGGGAAGGGATTAACACCTAATGGGCAGTGGGTTAGCAGGTAGTGGATTATAGATGTTAACAAATAGAACACTAATTCTTTTGCTTTGGTCACTGTTTAAATTTACCTATAATATTTTATATGTATTTTCTAGCTTTGAGGCATATACTGAAGTAATCACTTTGTCCATTGATGGCATCCTCTGTTTATTTCATCAGCTTTCTTTTCTGTTCTTAACTCAAAAATAGTCCCTGTATGGTTTTTTTTACAGACACTTAAATCCTTCAAAGTCAAGATGCTGGTTTTATCAGCTATACCTGGTCTCGTGGAAACATGGACATCACAGTTTGGTTTCAAGTCTATTGGGGATGTTGAGAGGAGGCAATTAAATCATGTCAACTTTATGTTGTTTCCTGGGACAGAATTGTTGATCAAGAATTTGGAAGATACAACTGAAGAAACTGGTGAAGTTATAGGTGACAACAATTTATAATTGGATATCTTCTATATTTGTCCTAGTAATTTATCTTCTATTGATAGGCTTTCCTCAGCTCCTATTTCTTGTACTACAATACTAAGATACAGTTTTGCAGGATCAGATGACGCTTCTTGCTCAAGAGTCAGCCAATCTTCCTGCTGTGATGACACTAATAAAATTGATGTGGGAACTACAGTACAAACCAATGAGATTTCTGGAGATGATGCAGATCGTGGAGCTTTTATCTCAACAATGAATGGAACTCATCAAATAGAACATAACTGGCAGCAGAAGGAATTATTTATACAATTGGATGACACTCCTAACTCAACATCCAAGCCTGATGATAACGAGGCAAATATCTCTGAATCATTCTGCATAAATGTAGAAAATTTGAACAATCAAGTAACCAGAAAGTTTAATAAAATAGTAGAGGATGCAACGGTTTTGTTCACTCCATTGAAGTAAACTATAGTTGCTTGTCTGGTGGAACACAACATCAATCACCATTATTGGAAATTCTACCTATTAGGGGATGCAACTAAAGGAGGTCAGTGGTTGCAAGTTTTTGGCATATTACTCCATCTTCCAAGATAATAGTTGATGGTTTCCTGTGATTGCATCCTATAATGAGGTGTGCTTACATAAAGTTCAATGATAGAACACTCATATATTTGACAATTTGTGTGTTATTCAGGTTCTTGCTTGATTATTTTCCATCAAAAATAAAGATATTTTGCCAGGGAGTATTAGGCTATTATGATTTATAAAACAAGTTCATCTAAGGGGTTGATATGAAGCTTATACTGGAATCATGCAAAGTTCAGAAAACAATTTACTAATCTGCAGACTAGCAAGGATTGAAACTGATGATCCAGTTACTGCAAATTCTTTGAAACATCAATTCAAGTAATTTGGTTTGCAATAAGTGGAGGCTGTAATGTATGTAGTATTTCCCATCCTACCAGAGGTTGTCTTCAGCTAGTAAGAGAAGCAGCAAAATAACAAGTTTTCTTTGATCTTTAATTGTTTGATATACTTTCACCCAACCATTTTAAGGGCCTATTGTTAAATATCCATAGAAAGCAGGTTATGAGAAAACAGAAGTGCAATCACTGCTCTTAATTAGCAATTTTAAGATATCTTGTTTAATACTTCTGGGATTTCTTTCAGAAGCTATGGGCCATTGGGTGGCAATGCAATAGTTAGTTTAATGCAGAGAACAATGAGCATAAATAGGACTGATTGCCTTTTTCTTTTGCTTTCTAGTACCTTCATAGCCTGCTAACAAAATTATAGCTAAGGTGGTGCAACTTTATACAGATTGTTTAATGGCTGGAACAACTCCATACTTCCTAGTCCCGGCATGAAAGCGAATATTAGGGAATTCAATGATTCTGACTCATCTTGTTGGAACCTAAGTAATTTTGGGAGCTGAGAAGACTGTTGGTTGTCGAAAAAGGATTTTAACTTGGAGGATATCATGACTGCCTGTTGCTGAAATAAGACTTGTGCTGCTGAACAAAACTTTCATGATGTCTCTCGGATTAACAAGGGAGGGTTACTATGTCTGCTAAAGCAGAAGCCTACAACTGTGCAGTTCTCTTTTACATTTTTCTGTCTCTAACCTTTGTTTTTGCTGTAACCAGTGCTTGAATGGATTTTGAGAGATTTGGATGGGTTCAGTGAACATCCCTATTTAAGCTTGCAATACTTGTGATTGCAAATGCTAACTGAATCACTAATACAATACTGCTTTGGATTTGTTTAAAATCTCAGAATGAGATCCAGATATAATGTGAAATATAGGATGTAGATTATATTGTCAGTTTGTCCTCCTTAACCTGATATGATTATCAAGATTTCTGCTTGTTACTGAATACAGAATTAGGAGCACAAAGGATGGATGATATTTTTTGATGCTAATGGAATTGGTTGAGATGTCAAATTTTTTGTTCGGAGCAAACCACTGATTGTTTTGGTTTCCTAATTCCACCGTGAATGGTTGGTTTGATGCAGATGGATTTGAACTTCCAAGCTCAACTTTGAATTAATATCTGCTTGCTTGAAATGTATTTGGTGTATCTAAGAGCCTTTGGGACTGTTAATGTCTATCCTTTGGAACTGACTCATTCATATTGTCTTTGTAATTGCAGCCATTTTAAGCGCGAACAATTGCACTGTGAATAAGACGTTGTGGCTTCAATTTGTAATCCGGATTGTAGACGCGTGAATGAAGCAGCTAATTAGCAAGCAGAGAAGAAAACGCACGGTGTCAATGAGGAACTGAAGGTAATAAACTTCTATTGGATCTCATCCTTCATCTTTCTCTTTCCTTTGGCTAGGATCATCTGGACCGCACTTTGCGGCCAGAGGATGAACCATAAAATTTTATTAGTTAATTTGTATGGATCTTACATGTTAAATATGTGGAGTCCATACAAATCAACTAATATAGAGTCCATACAAATCAATCAATAAAATTTTAAGATCCATCCTTTGAACCACAAAAGTACGGTCCAGGGGATCTGCTATCCTCCTAGGTAAAAGGAGCACATATCTCTTGGATCACTTTTTTATGGTCCAGGAGATGTGCTACTCATATTTGCGACCGGATTGTGGCCACGATCTGACCGCAAATGGTTGTGATCCCTTCCTGGGTTCATCGTCTCTACCAGATTATAGTTTTTGTTCGGAACGGGTGGCCGGAGGCCGTCTAGAGGCCTCTGGTGGTGGATAAGTGACCAGGTTAGTCGGCGCCGAGCGAGGGTGTCCTCCGGGCGATCTCCGACCGCCAGCTCCGAACAAAAACTATAACTTAGTGGGGACGGTGAATTCAAGAAGGGATCACAACTATTTACGGCCGGGTCGCGGCCACAATCCGACCACAAATACGAGATCCTGCCTGGGTAGAAGAACTCACTACCCAAGGAGATTCCATCCCCTGGAATTCTTTGCTACTTCTCCTTTCCTATTTCCATCTGAGGATGAAGGTAAATGGATCCTTGGTGTAAAATTTTGTGTTGATCAGTACGGTTTAAATTTAGGTAGTCTATTAAATCTTGCCATTATTTTAGTTTCAATCAAATCAAAAATCTCACTAATAATTTTCTTATTAAATGGCATTTCAATCATAATGTTTTTTTTTCTTAAATTACATTTAATTCTTAATTTTGTTATTAAATCAATTTGTGATAAAATTTTCAAAAAACGAAGTTAAATATGTAAATTATTTAAACTTGAATTATTTTTTTTAGAGTTTATTACCGTTAAATCTTGACATTGTAGCAAAAAGGGTAAAATTGCCATCTAACGCCACTTCAAGGTGACTCCACGCATTCTAGCGCAGTGAGAAAATCAATTTGTGATAAAATTTTTAAAAATAAAGTTGCATATTTAAATTATTTAAACTTGATTTTTTTTAGAGTTTCTTATTCATTTTCGCATCAGTTAAAAATTGATTTCAAAATCTATTATTATAACAAACAACTGCTGGCATTCTTGAAATTAACAATATGCCTTCAATTTTCCAAGTCCTAGTTACAGTGAAGAAATATCGGTGGAGAGGAGCGAGATCGTCGTCTTCTCCGGATTCCTCTTGGAAATCGACGACAAGCTGGTCATCGACTGCGATAAGCTCGACAAGGGTGGCGCCGCCGGAGAGTAAGCCTCGAAAACACTCGCACTAGTACCCAGACTACTAGTCGTGGTGGGAACAGGCATGGAACCATCCGTGACCTTGGGAGCAGGAGGCCTCTCGATCTCCAAGACCCCTTCCAGCATCTGCACCACCTTCCCCATCGACGGCCTATGCGACGGCTGCTCTTGGATGCACCAGAAACTCACCATGACCGCCCTCTCCAGCTGCTCCATGTCCACCTCCTGCTCGTTCAGCCTCTTGTCCACGATGTTCCCCACTCTCCCCTCTTCGAACTCCTCATAAGCCCATACAGAGAACTTTTTCCGGTCGGTGTCGTCGGCGACGTCGAAGTTGCGCCGGCCGCTGACGATCTCCAGCAGCACCATCCCGTAGCTGTAGACGTCGGACTTGGAGGTGATGGGGAGATTGGCCAGCCATTCCGGCGCCAGGTAGCCCCTGGTTCCCCTGACGCTGGTCAACGTCCGCTGCCGGTGATCTTTCGGGTGCACCAGCTTCGCCAGCCCGAAATCGGAAACCTTCGCCGTGTTGTTTTCGTCGAGGAGGATGTTCTCCGGCTTGATGTCGCAATGGACGATGCAATCCCGGCATTCTTCGTGCAAGTAAGTGATTCCCTTGGCGGTCCCGACCGCGACGCTGAACCTAGCGGGCCACGGTAGCTTCCCGGACGCGTCGCCGGAGAAGAGGGCGCCGTCGAGGGAGCCGTTCTTCATGAACTCGTAGACTAGCAGACGGTGCCGGCCTTCGGAGCAGAATCCGATGAGACGGACGAGGTTGAGGTGGTGGGTGCTGCTGATGGTGGCGACCTCCATCCGAAACTGCTTCTCGCCCTGCTCGATCCCTTCGAGCTGTTTCACGGCGACGGGGGTTCGGTTGGCGAGGACGCCCTTGTAGACGGCGCCGAATCCGCCTTCGCCCAGTTTGTCCCTAAATTTCTTGGTACTTCTTTGCAGCTCGCGGAAGGAGAACTGAACGGGGGCGCCGGAGGCGTACTCCAGGAGGGCGTACTGCGCCGACGAAGGCCCGTACTTGGCGCTGTTACGGCAGAAGAGCCACCACAGGCCCCACTCGAGGAGTATCAAACAAGCGATTGTGGCGAGGATGAGGACGGCCACGAGCCATGCCCTGAGCTTTGATGATTCCGAGTGGATTTCGGTCGTAGCGGAGAAGGAATTGCGGAGCGCCGGGGCGCAGACTTTTACGAAGGAAGTGCTCGGGAGGGCCGTGGACCGATAGCCGCTCACGAAATTTGAGACCTTCAAGTAGCAGAAACCAGAGCCGTCGGCTAGGGCGGTGGAAGCGACACAGGAGGTGCCGGAGAGGCAGTTGAGCCGGCAGGCGGTGATGCCGACGAAAAATTGCTCCGCGGAGATCTCCGGCGGGAAGGTTAAGAATTGGGTGTGGGGAAGATCCAACATGGTGGAGTTGCCAGGGCAATCCTGGATCTCCGTCCGTCGTTGGCAACCCTTCCGGGGGTTGTTTGGATCCACGAGGTCGAAATTCTGGGAGGGGCACTCGCAGATGGGCGACGTGTTGTTGTAGCTGCAGATGCCCATGTTGCCGCACCATCCGAAGACCTCGCACTGGTCCTCCACGGCCGACCATCTCTCCGTGGGCATGTTGCTCCCACTGACGACGGTGTAAACCCTAAGGTTTCCGTCGGAATCCAGCTTCAGAAACCGAATCAAGTTGCCACTCTCGCCGTAGTCGCTGCTGGAGGCGATCGCGACGGAGGTGGTAAGCGAGGGGTCGATGAGCGAAACGATGCCGTTGGTTTGGAGGGTCAAAGAGGGGGAGGTTAGGTTTCGGTCGCTGGTGAAGGTCGAGT
The DNA here is from genome assembly GCA_037833815.1 of Zingiber zerumbet. Classification (NCBI taxonomy): domain Eukaryota; kingdom Viridiplantae; phylum Streptophyta; class Magnoliopsida; order Zingiberales; family Zingiberaceae; genus Zingiber; species Zingiber zerumbet. The sequence continues at coordinate 1,773,480 of JBBMJZ010000067.1, read as the reverse complement.
TGAACCCTTTGTTGAAGTAGGAAATGGTACCGTTCCAGAGGAGGGTCAGGTTTCCCGTCCGGTCAAGGGAGAAGGTGTAGTCGCCGGAACGCAGGGTCTGACCCAAGGTAAAGTTTTGCAACTGCAGAATGGTGTCCGTCGGGTTCCCGAAGCTGTCCCAAACGTCGCCGCCGGTGGAATTGCTGAGCACGAAGTTGCCGCCGTCGCGGAGGCCCGCGGAGGAAACGCCTCGGCCGGCCGTGTTGGACTGCCAAACGACAACGCCGGAGCCGTTGACGAGGCGGAGGTCGCCGTCCGAGCGAAGCTGGAGGGAGGCTCCGGAGTCGACAGAGGCGCCTCCGGCGCTCCACACAGGAACGCCGCCGGAGTAGGTGATGGCGGCGAGGTAGAGCGAGGGATTATCGGGATCCGAGATGAAGCCGAGGGAGAAGGTGCCGTCGGGGGACGCCCATGAGGAGTTGCTCGTCGTCGGAGTGAGGGTCGATCCCAGGGCGACGTCCTGTGATCTGGCGATGGAAAAAGAACCGACGAGCAGCAGAAACGACAGCCACAGCGGAACTGGGGAAGGTAGCAGCTTCAAGCCCCCAGATCTCATCGGATCACCGCCTGGGCTCTCTCCTCCAACACTGTATTGGAGATGGACGCCGAAAGCAGGAGAAGGAGAAATAGGAGGAAGAAGACGAAGACGAAGACGAAGACGAAGACGAAGACGAAGAAAGAAGCGTTTGGCCGAGGTAACACGGCGCTCTGTGGTCAGACTTGTGCGTTGAGTCATGACTCAAGAGGGTGAGCTGACTTAGTCTTTCGACCGCCACCGTTGGATGCGACTGGAAGAGGGCGTTGATGAAACTTGCGATGGTCTGCGAGAATGCCACAGACTTTCTCGGGCGGAAGAAGACTCGCCGATAACAATTTGGACTTTTCCCCCTCTCCTCTCCTGATGCGGATGGGACACGGGGAGAAGAGCGGATTGGGAGAGATGGTGGTGGGGGCGTCGGTCTCAGACTTTTACTGTGATTTTTTATTTTCGACGAGACTTTCACTGGCGGCTGATTTGACGAGGACCATCAGCTCGCTGAGAGAAAGGGTATTAATGATGAAAATTGCTTCTCCCCTCTACCCTCTACCCCCGACACAACTCTCCCTTCTGTCTCCCTTTGAAATGATCTTTCTACCCGTCTCCCTTCTTTAAAATTCCAAGTCATTTGAACTCCTTTATCTGTATTTTTTTGTTTTCAATTTTATTTAATTTTATTTTTTTAATCAATTGATTTCAATTTTATTTAATTTTCATTTAGTTTTATTTTTTAATTAATTTTATTTATTATTTTTTTAATCAAATTTTTTATTTTATATAATTTTTAATCTACACATATTTATTTAGGGTACAAAATAATAAGTATATTATATTAAAATTTAAAAGTAATATTGATTAAATTTTTTATATATTTTTGTATTTTTTTGTAATCAGGAGATAGATCACCCTTAATTACGGTCGGACCTTGATCGCGATCTGGTCGTAATTAATTGCGATATCTTTTTAGATTCACTGTCCCATTTAGGTTATAATTTGGGTCGGAGCGAGCGGGCGAAGGCCGCCTGAAAGCCGCCCCCACTCGACGCCCAGCAGCCTGCCCACTTTTCCACCTCCGGCGGCTTTCAGGCGGCCTTCGGCCACCCGCTCCTACCCAAACTATAACGTGGAGGGGACGGTGAACCTAGGAAGGTATCATAATCAATTATGGTTGGATCATGGTCATGATCTAGCCACAATTAAGTGTGGTTCATCCCCTAATCCACTTTTTTTGGACCAGGCAGGAGATCTGCCTCCGTCCCCAGGGTTATGATGCTGCAGTATGATATTTAGATTGCTACTCAGATACTCATAGTTCAATTCCCAGCTATGATGTATTTGTAAAAATTTTTCCTTCAAATGAGGGGCGCAACCAAAAAATACTGAACTTCTGGGTTGGTTACCGTATGCGCTTCCTGATTTACCCTGGTAGCCGGTGGAAAACTTTCGTAGGGTAAGACCAGTCACCCCAAGGATAGTCAATAAAACTAACTAGAATTATTATTTTTTATTTTAAAAAAAATATTTATTTGTAAGTTATAAATGTATTATATTAATTTTTACAAATAATAACTCCTAAAATCTACCCTACATTACAAACATATAATTAAAAAAATTATTAAAAAATATAAAACTGATAAAAAATAAAATTGACAAAAAAAAATTAAAAAAAAACTGACCCAATAAAACGGCATAAACATAAATAAAGGTAAAATTTAGGGTGGGTCCGAAAGAGAATTTATTAGAAGGGATGCAACTTAAAAAAAAAAAAACTCTCTTAAATTATTATCCTCTAATACTTGACACATATCAAAATACTATTTTTCTTTTAAACTACCCTCTCTAACTCTGAACACATATCAAACTTCTCCTTCCTATAAATTATCCCTTTCCCACTCTTAACAAAATTGATAAAATAAATTTAATAAAAAAATAAATAAAACTTAAAAAAAAAAAACAAAAAAAGAACGAACAGAAGTCCGATTGCAAGGATATAAATGGAATATCGAAGATGGGGCCGACCTCTCATTGATGATACATTAATTTCACTCTCGTGTGACTGAAATTGAGCTGGCAACCTACAGCACAGTACAGCACAGGGTCACCTGCTCACCCCCAAATGAATGAATGATCAACTATCGATACAGATAAGTAAATCAGGATCGAAGAGGTTCTCATGTGAAAAAACATCTTTTATGATTTCACCGTGATTCGACCTTACATCATATTACAGATTTATTGAGTCAGCCCAGAACACTATAGAAGAGGTGCAAATTTACTTCACGAGCATATTATCATCTTATCTTTTCGTATATTTTACCAAATTTTAAATATTAATTAAATATATTGCTTTCATTATTTAATAAACGGTTAAGTTATTTTACATATAATAATATCTAATTTATAAATATTGAAAATTTAAGAGTGACCATTGCCACCGATGTTAGAGAGTATGCCGTAGACAGTGAGCTAGAGGTAATCGGTTTACGAGCGCGGCGTGAGGCCATACTTGAGTGTCTCGTGCAGGACCTCAATTCATAGTTGCTAGCTTCTAGTGTCGAAGTAAAGGTACGCCTGCGTGGACGACACCTCGATCCGGTCATGATAGTCAAGGGTAGTCATGTTGACAAATACACCTCTGGAGGTGAGGGCCTGGCCACGAAGGAAGTGGACGTGGTTGTGAGCGACAACAAAAAAGGATATAAGGACGAGTAAACGAGGCAATGAAGACAATATCGAGGAGGACGTGTGAGGACGACGAACATAGTTAATTGATTCGGAAGTCCATTGTTCCATATGTGGATCTAGATATTTAATTTATGTGTTTTTATTAATATAATAAAATTATTATATGATTTGATCGTTTATACGATGGATAGATTTAGTTAATTGATTCGGAAATTTATTATTCCATATGTGGATCTAAATAACTTCATACATTCAATTTATGTTTTTTTTTTATTAATGTAATAAAATTATTATATGATTTGATGGTTTATATGGTGGATAGATTTTTTTAACGAATGATTTTAAAGGAAAAAATAATTATAATGTTGTTTTTATTTCATTCGGTGAAGGAAAAAAACAAAGTGATTTTATGTTTTTTCTTGCCTAATTTATTTGGACTGACATATTTTGATTTAATATTATTTAATTGATTAACTACCCCATAAATCATCATTTCATATGCATGCACCCCTAAGGAGAATTACACCATTTGGATTAATGGTATACTTGGGCTGGGCTACAACTCATGACTGCCCAAACTAATTGTCTCTGGATTTATATTATTAGCTATACTACTTTCTGGATTATGTCCGGATTAATTAAGGCTATGTTTAGTTGAGTGTAATGTAATCAAGTAGGTAATGTAATTAAATTTGTAATGTAATGTAACGTAATCTTGATTATATTACAACGTTTGATAATAAAATGTATGTAATCTTTGATTACAAGGGTGATTACATTCTTTTATTTGGTGTCCATTATTTTTTATAAGAAATGTAATTCGTGTTATTATAAAATGACAAAAATATCCTGCGACCTATCGACACCCGCCGCACCTTTGTCGGACCTTGCGGCAGCCACCGACAACCAGCAGCCGGTGGGGGTCGGCTGGCGGCGGGCGGCCGACAGCCG
>JBBMJZ010000067.1:1756531-1768637 GCA_037833815.1 Zingiber zerumbet | reverse complement strand
CCGGCAAAGGTAAATTTTTTCCTCTTTGCCAATAAATAAGCAATCACCTCCCTTCACCTAAGCTTCCCTTTGAGCTAGGTTTTCTTACAAAAGTGTGTAGGTTTCCCACTTAAATCCAACACTTCTCCCCCTTTGCCATACATTAAAAAGAGCTCTAACAATATCCAATTATTGGATTTTTTTAACCTCTAATGATCATAAACATCATGTATTAATCCTTCATAAGATTATATACATGTTCATCACTCTTTTGATCATTTTTTAATGTTGAAAAATATTTTCCGACTGTTATAGTATTAGTACAATTTATACTAACGATCTAACTTAGATTTTGATGAATGACAAGTGAATTAAATTATGTGTTATCATGATGTAATACATTTACCAAGTATGCAGGGTTGACTAATCTGACGAGTCAAGAGGATCTGACACCAGGCAGGAAATCCAGTTAGGATGTGCGATTTCCAATTGGTGAACTCCAGATGTGGGATTCTAGCAGGAGGTCAGGATGTTCCATTCTCGGTGGCAGGAGGTCCAGATGTGTGATTCTGGCAAGAAGACTTGGTGGATCAGATTGGACATCGAGGAGGCAACTCGACACTTGGTAAGTGAAAGTAAGTCATTAGAGGAGAGTGACTAAGTGAGGACATGTCCCGATTGATGGGACAGTAGGTGTTAGTTAAATTTAGGTTCATTTCGGAAATTTAAATTGAGACTCTGATTAGATCATGGTCTAGAAGACAGGGTCTAAGTCATAAATTAATCATATTATTATTGTGTCGACTTTGTTTTGTATGTTAGATATTGTCGTATTGAACTAACCTACCTTGTAGGGCAAAAGGAGTAAAAAGGCCTTGGGTAGTTTTAAGCGCAAATTCTACGTGTCACGAATGAACTTATCAAATTAACACAATATTTGAAAACCCTCAACTACTCAAAGACATGACTTAGCATAGGGCCCAAGTCGATTTTCTCAAGGAAACCAGTAGGTGCGTGCTTGATTTAGATCCAAATATCTTCTTGGGGCTCTTTTTGGGTTTTCTGCTTAAAAGTGGGGTTATCATATTTTTAACTAAATCCTAGATTAAAATCAAAATGCAATCCAGTAAAAGAGAAGAAAATTAATTAAATCTAATCTAAAGCAGAATTTAAATTCACAAGGAAAGCTAAACTTCTTAACAAGGAAGAAACTTACCCTAAAGTAATTAGAAGATCAACTAAGCTTAAAGATCAACACAACTCAACTTAAATTTACAGAAAATTACAAAAACAAACAGCAGAATTGAAAAGTAGAACAAACACTTAGAATTGTAATTTTTAGAAACAAAATTTGCTGAATCAAGTGGGGAACAAAATACAGAATTTAAATCTAATTTGTAGGACATAAATTGCAGAATCACATTTGCATAAACAAGACAATTGAAGAAACAAAAGTTGCAAAATCAAAATTTCAAACAGTAGAAATGCAAAAACAAGGTATTCAGGAACAAAAATTGCTTGAACAAAAGTGCAGAAATAAAGAAATTGCTGAAATGAAACTATCCACACTTAATCACAACCAATCCTCAAACCACACACTCTTGCTGTCACATAAGAGGTCGGAGATGCAATCTTGAACTCCGAGAAGAATAGGGAAACTTCTGAACTTGGACTCAATTTGAATCTTGCGAACTACACCAAAGAAACCCTCTTCGATGCCGAAATCAGATTCAAATCAAGGAAGAAAATGTAGAAAATCTGGAATCTGCAAATCTGAGTTAGATGAGGAATTGCGGAGTTCTGGATGATTGGGAATGCTGATGGAAACCACCAAAGAACCCCTCTGATGATCGCTGATGAAAGATGGAGTGCCAACTTTGCTTTCTTCACCGTTTCAAGCAAAATCGGCAGATTCTGTGGTAGAACTCAGATTTGTGTCGACCTCGCCATTGAGACCTCTCCGGCGAGATTCCAGCTGCAAGAGTGTTGTCCTGTAGTCGCCTTAAGCTTCTGCCATGATCTTGTAGCTTAAGATGAAGGGAGGAAGAAGGAGAGGGGCTGCGATGGAGAGGAAAACGTGAATGCAGGAATTTGGCACGATGAACAGTAGACGCAGCCACTGTTCATCCACGATTTCTTTGGGTTTTATACTATTGGTTTGAACCGGGTTTATTTGGGAGTTTAAGTCTAGTTCAATGGAGAAATTAGGGATTCAATGTAGGGGACTTGGGTTGAGCACAATGGATTTGCTCCTTTAGACGAGTTGCTACTATTTGGTGGAACTTCTCTTGGAATTGGGTTGCTCCCTCTTGAATTGGCTTGACTCAATCAAATCATGTATCAATTTCAACCTCCTATAAGACCAAATCCAAATCATGAAGACTAAATCATGAATTAAGAGAAACAAATCATCATTAAGCTCATATCGGACCTTGCTTTGTAAACATGACAAAAATTGTAATTTAAAAAATAATATGTCATATTGAACTAACCTACTTTGCAGGGCAAAAAGAGTAAAAAAGTCTCGGGTGAGCACCTTCAAGACATTGGAAGACACCTTTGGTACTGTTCATGGAAGACGCCTTCGGTGCTATGGAATGCACCTTCCATCAGATAAAATCTAACTTCGTCAGCAATAAGGAGCATCATTTTCAGGATAGACATTTGTTTATGGAAGGCGCTTTCAGGGTCATTGAAGGCGCCTTCCACACTCCTTAAAAGAGCATTTCGACCAAGCCATTGAATCCATCTCTTCTACGAGCTTCTACACGTCCGTTTGAAGTTCCGACTTCCTGCTGTTGCTCCGCTATAATGTTGTCGCGTCCGACTACTACTGAGGAGCTGCCTAACATCGAGCATAAGTCGATAATATTCAAAAATGTTGGGTAACGAACTTAAATTTTATATTTATTTTTTGCAAAAGGAAAAGTGTAGTGTGTTACATTTGTTCATATTTTCCTTGTACTTAATCCCCTCTTCCTACGGTTCTGGATGAGGTATTTAGTGGATTACTCGTCAATAGGTCTGTGAGACATGGTCTTGGAGTAGGAGTTACCGAAGGCTCAGAACCAAGTAAAACCGATTATGTACTTGTGTTTTCTACTTACTTTCTTATTTCTTTCTTTTTCACTGTGCATACTTTGTTTTTAAAAGTAAAAGAAAATTTTTAAAAATCACGTGATTCACCCCTCTCTCTCACGTGAGTCTCGATCCAACACATAGGTCCACTCGACTGCCCTCATTGAAACTATTGGATCGAGACACACGTGAGAGATGGGCGACTCGTGTTGTTTTTTAAAAAACTTTCTTTTTCTTTTGAAATCAAAGTATACACAGCGGAAGATTTAAACACACGAACAGAAAACATGAAAACACGACTCGGTCGGTTTTACTTGATTCAGAGCCTTCAGCGACTCCTATTTCAAGACCCAGGTCTCACGGACCTATTGATGAATAATCCACTAAATACCTCTTCTGAAACCGCCGGAAGAGGGGATTGGGTATAAAAAAGAATTAGAACAAGTATAACATATTACACTTTTCCTTTTGCAGAAAGTAAGTACAATATTTAATTTTATTACCCAACACTTTCGAAAATGATCGGCTTAGGCTTGGTGTCAGGCGGCTCCTCAGCAACAGTCTGACGTAGCAACGTCGTAGCGGAGCAATAGCAAGAAGCTAGAGTAGTCAGAACTTCAAACGGATGTGTAAAAACTCATAGAAAAGTTGGTGTTGAATGCTTGGTCGAGCAACACTTTTATAGAGTGTGGAAGGCACAAATTTGATCCCAAACATCTCGCTCTTTATTGTCGACAAAGTTTGATTTTATCCATTGGAAGACGTCTTCTATGGCACCAAAAGCACCTTCCATGAATAGTATTGAAAGCATCTTTCATAACTAATATTGAAGGCGCCTTCTATCTTATGGAAGACTCCTCGAATACTGTTCACCTGAGATAATTTTTACACCTTTTACCCTATAAAAAATATTAGTCCAACAAAAAAATTTAATCTGTAAAATAAGATTAACACGATAATATTTATGGTTAATTTAGCGTGAAGACTTTGTCAAATCAACCATTGAGCTACATTTCAATTAATCATCTTTAAAACTTTTGGACGGGATCAGAGAGAAGGAATCCACTAAGGCACGCCGTTGACTACCATGCTCTAAAAATATGAAATAAGCATTGTACAATAAGTCGATGAACAAACAAAAATGAGGTTGCAAAAAAGAAACATATATATAAGATCCAAATACATATATTTTATCACTTTTTTGCTATATAAAAAAAATCAACAGAATGCTTTTTCTCCCTAGCTTCCGGGTTGACGAATCTTTCCTTCCTTCCACCAAAAATAAAAAAAAAAAAACCAAGGAGTTTTTCCTCTTCCAGTTTCATTGGTAAAATAGGCTAAATAGCGTCATTTCCAGCGGTCAACCACACGGCAAGAAATTATCCGGAGCATCGGCAAAAACGCAAGGATACGACCATGGACATGCAACAGCATACAAGTGCCTTCGAATGAACTGACTTATCTGAATCCTTATATAGGAATCTAAGACAACGGGCGGCGGCGCCCACACAGAGGCAAGATCGTCAAGCTGACAACTGCTGCCGCAAAACAGAGCACAATTGAGAAGCAATGACCACTCATGTTCCATCGATCATTGACAGCCACCAATGGTGGTGCATTTGTGGAGGCAGCCGACTGCATAGCCGCGCTGAGACTGCTGCAGAGCTAGACTAAGACAAACTCAAAGAAACACAAAACTGCGATGTGATCCCAACTCGAGAGACTGCTGCAGACCCAGCACCTCACTTTTCCAGATGCACCTCAATTATGTGGACTGATGCAATCTTGGATAAGCCAAAGCTTCTAAGAATAGGAGTGTAATGACAATTTGAACATCATCGGAAGCAGTACAGCCAATGATGAAAGTGTTGCAGAGTCCCACAACGAGAGGAATAAGTCAGACAAATCATAAACAGTTTTCATTTGTTTTCCAGTCAGAGAAGAGCATCAACCTATACCTTATGGAATAATGGCTATTTTCTAATCACCAATAGTCAAGGCACGAGCATTTTCCTTCCTTCAAATGATGAAATCTACTCCCATCTCTTACAATAATCTCTCTATTGAACACCTCAGTGACCAACTTGCTAAACTCATGACAATCCCCACAGACTCTCAAGTTTTTCACAATTCGAATAGGATAACCCACCTCAACCACCATTAAACCAAAAGCAATTGCCAATCTTTCACTATGCTCCTTGATCACATGGACCTTCTCCTCCTCATCAATATCATGCAATATAGCCGATACATCAGGCCGATAACCAGCATCTCTCAATCTTGTTACAATCATTTCAAGTGTCTTGTGGATTTCTGGATAATCTTTATGCTGTGTATCTCCTGCCACAAACTTATGCAATTTCCCATGAACCTCGATCAAACTCCAACCAGCAATTTTGTTTGTTCCTCGGTTAGACATCAATCGTCGAACGTTGATAACATCTTCCCATTTCCTTGCTTTGGCATACATACCAGCCAAAAGAACATAGTAACCATCATGTCCTGGTTCTAGATCAATCAATTTGTTCCCTATGCGGATGCCTAATTCTACCATCCCATGTACCTTGCAAGCCCCCAACAAAATGCCCCATAACACAGGATCAGGAGGGATGGTCATTCCTTCAATCAACTCAACAGCTTCAGACACAAGACCAACACGGCCCAAAAGATCAACAAGGCAACCATAGTGTTCCATCTCTGGCTCAATACCATATTCTTCTACCATTAACTTGAAGTAACGGCGACCTTCATCAACTAAACCAGCACGGCTGCATGCATTTAGAACCCCAACAAACGTCACCCTTGTAGGGACAAATCCCCTATCTATAAATTGGTGGAACAGTTTGACTGCCTCATTTCCCAGACCATGTGTTGCTAATCCACAAATCATCGTGTTCCATGAAAACACATCCTTCCCCTTCATCTCATTAAAGATCTTTCTTGACAGCTCTAAGCAACCACATTTTGCATACATGTCCACCAAGGCAGTGCCAAGTGCAACAGTCAGTGGGAAATTCATTGACCTAATAGTCGAATGAATGAACTTGCCAATCTCTAGCAGTCCCAGTTGTGCGGATGCCGAGAGAACTGTCACCAAAATGGCCTCATTCACCTTCAACCCCTTTGCGATCAACTCCCTAAACAACTCCAAACCCTTCTCCAAGGCCCCATTTTGAACATATCCCATAATCATAGTGCTCCAAGAAATTACGTCTCTCTCAGGCATTTCCTCGAACAACTTCTGTGAAACATCCACCAGTCCAGCCCGAGCATACCCTGCCAATATAGCATTCCAAGAAACAAGATCACGTTGGGCTGGGAGTTCATCGAAAACTCGTCTTGCATAATCCAACGCGCTACAAGATCCGTAAAAGCTTATGAACGCGTTCCTCACATACAAATCATGGTCAAGCCCACACTTGACTGCCTGACTGTGCAACTGGGCGCCTTCGCCGATGATCGGGTGTCGGCTGCACGCCTGCAGGAGGAAAGGGAAAGTGTAATTGTTCGTCGGGATGCCGGTACGGCGCAAGCGAGAGTAGAAACGGAAGGCGTCATGGGCGGGGGCGGCCGCATCGTCTTCGGAGCGGGCGAGGCAACGGAGGAGGTTGTTGCTGGCGAAGACGTTGGGGCGGTCGATGGCGGCAAAGAGGGTGCGGAAGTAGCGCGAAGGGGCAGAGGGTGAGAGGGCGGCGCAGACGGCGAGGAGGCGGGCGAGGGAGGCGCGGTGGGCAGCGAGGCCGAGGACGACAAGTCGGGCGTGGGTTTGCAGGAGGTGGGAGAGGGAGGGAGACGGCGGGAGGCAGGAGAGGACGCGTTCGGGGCGATGAAGGCTGGCATCGGAGGGGGAGAGGGAGAGGATCGGGCGACGGGGTTTCAAGGCAGGGATCAAGAGCGTTGGCCGAAACCGCATCAAGAAACCCGAAAGAGACATCCTTCTGCTGGTCAATTAACCACCATTTATATAGAAAATAGAAGCACATGTGCTTCGGAGGGAACGAAACGAGTCGTTCTGTACGTAGTTTATTAATGTAATCACTTTTTTTTTTTTCTTTTCTTTTTCCCACATATGATGCAGTTGATATTTAATTAAATAGGTCAGGGATTCATTTCTAAATAATGTAAAATGCTTATATGATCTCACTCGCGAGGATATCTATCTTGTCCTAGAACTAATGATACTGGACCGTATAGATATTACCTTTTGCTCAAATTAATATAATCATTTTTGTTTATTAATGTGTATTTGTTTATTATAATAATAATCTTGAACTAAAAGTTTAGAAGGAAAAAAATGTGAAATTGTTATGAATGTATCTACGACTATATCTTATGGATGCCTATGAATCTATCTTTAATATTTATTGAATATGACTCTCCATTTTCATTCAAAATGTATTTGTCATAAATGTATATATATAATCCTACCCTATAATCTAAGATCATTCCAAAAAATAATAAGAATTTCCTATTCCCTCTATCGCTTTCTCCCTTCTTCCTATCATTTTTTATAATACATTATCAGCGCGAAGCTCTCATCATCCGATGAAACTAAATTACTTGTGGTAGTCAACAGTAATTTCAAAACTTTCAATCATTTTAATTCCATCACTTATCTCTTTTTTATAGTTATCATGTCAAATTTCACGAAATTGAAGTTCATGACTTATGATACGACAAATAGAGAAAGGGTCGGCTCAAAGGAAAATAGATCAATGAGCTTGCATAGGTGACGATCAAAGTTCATAATGAATTAGAAATATTAACTGGCTTAGTAGGGTCCCACACTCCTGATTGGCCATGCCGATCAGATACATGACCTCTCTCTTGGCGCGGATCGGACTCACTTAGGACTCAGCTCCCCTCACTCTTGATCGACCATGTTGATCAAATAGGTTCCCTGAGGATCCCATTCCTAATGCGAATCAGACTCACTTGGACTCATCTCCTCTCACTCCTGATCAACCCTGTCAATCAGACAAGTTCCCCGTCGACCCCATTCTCAGCGCAAACCGAACTTACTTGGGACTCAACTCTCCTCACTCCCGATCGCCCCTACCGATCGGACAAGTTGTCGGTGGACACCACAGCTGACGTGAACCGACTCATGCAGGACTCAGCTCTCCTCACTCCTAATCAGCCCTACCGATCGGACAGGTTCCCCGTGGACCCCACAACCGGCGAGGATCGGACTCATGCAAGACTCAGCTCCCCTCACTCCCGATCGACGTTGCCGATCAAAAAGGCTATCTGTAGGCTCATTCTTGACTTGGACTGGATTCGATCAGGGCTCTGTTCCCACTCTTCCGATCGGCTCTATCGATCGGATGAGCATTAAAAGAGTCAATGTTGACTTGCTAGACCTCCCATAAACTCTACTCCCTTTGAGAATATTGTTACAGCCCAGTTAGGCCATATACTTAAATGGGTTCCCTGAGAAGTCCATCTAGCTAGCAGCCCAAGACGCCTCCAGGCCTAAAAGCCTCGTTATTACCATTAATATAACACTTGGATTTGTTAGAGGATCATATCTATGTACAGCTACTTACACCTTCTCTATAATGATGTGATTAATGGATGTGGTATAAGCATGATGATGGCCTAGATTGATTGATTGTAAGACAATGTCTCATTAATATAGAGATTGTGAAGGACATTATAAAGGGGGTCATTTTCCATTGGCACAGATACGCGCACGCATACCTGCGCATCTCTTTCTCTTTATTGTTGCTTGTTGTCATCTTTGCGCCACTATCATTTTTGACTTGATCGTCAGAGTAGCTGTGCTAAGGACCCTCTGGTCTGCTTACTAACGATTTCCTTCTCTTCTCAAGAGTTCTTGGACCCAATCAATCTGCACGCTACATTATTGGCGGTCCATTCTCATCGCTTCCAAATAGGATCATATCATCCTACCCTATAAATAGAGGATTGTATTGTATCCTCAGATGATTTCCAAAATTAGTAAGAATTCCCTATTCCCTCTCTCACTTTCTCTTTTCTTACTATCATATTTTATAATACGCTATCAGCATGAAGCTCTCATCGTCCGAGGAAACTAAGTTGTTTAAGGTAGTCACCGGTAATTTCAAAACTTTCAATCATTTTAATTCAATCACTTATCTTTTTTTTATAGTTATCCTGTCAAATCTCACGAAATTGGAGTTCATGGCTCTTGATATCATTGAAAAAGAAATTATCTCTCATGGATACTAGATATTGAAATTCACCTTGTTGCAAATAGTCTTAAAGATACCATTAAAGATAAAAACACGACATCCAACTAAAATAAGGCAAAAGCGATGATCTTCCTTTGTCATTATCTTTATGATGTAAGTACCCCGTGGTAGTTTTGATGTGGTCAATCAAGTTAAGTTAGGTCATGTTGTATTTGACCTTTGTGTCTAATTGTGCAGGGGCTTAGGAACACAAGAAGTCAAGTGCAAGACATAACTAGCGAGAAGGATGGCATGGGAAAGGAATCGACGGGCTCGGTGCATTCGAAGGATGAGATACTGCGAAAGAGTACATCGATGGATGAGAAGGGCATGTGCCGCGTTCGAGAGATGAGAAGTCGGGGAGGAAGCCTGATGGAGGAGAAGGTCGGAGTTGAGTTCAAGTGAACTCAACTCCGGTTAGCTGGAGAATCACCCATGTGAAGAGATCAACTACTAAGGAGCTAATCTGCCTATAGGAAGGCGCTTCGATGAATAGTGTGAAGATGTCTTCCAGCTATAGAAGACATATTTCAGTAGTCGTTAGCCGCAGATAGAGTTTTATCCTCAATGGATAAAACTTATCTAATAGAAGGCGCCTTGGACCATCTTGAATGCGCCTTCAAGCTGATAGAGTTTTCCAAGGGCTATAAAAAGACCCATAGAGATAGGAAATAAACAACAACTCTATTATTCATTTCCTATCTTATTTCTGAGCGTTCAAAGAGTATAAGAAACTTCTCCGCCTTTAACAAAGGAGTTTTTGTTAGTACTTTCATTTGTCTTAGATTAGCAACCACCTAGGTTGTAACCAAGTAATTTTTCTGCCTTTTTAATTTTCAGTTGTTCAATTTTGTTAATTTAATTGTGCTACTAATTTGGGTTGAAAGATCGAGATAAGTTATAATTTTCTTACAAGCAATTCACCCCCTTGTTGTTGGTCCCATTGCACCAACACATGAGACTTTAAAAATTGAATATCTCACTGTGAAGGATCCGCTTGTTCTTTGAAACAATTTAAAAGAGAGGTATGATCATCTAAAGACAATCATCATTCTAAAGGTTCAGTTTGATTGGTTGCACCTGCGCTTACAAGATTTTAAATCTGTGAGTGAATATAATTCGATATTATTTCAAATAATTCTCAGTTGAAATTATATGGAGAAAAAAAAATATTCTCCACTTTTCTTTCAGCAAATGTGCTCATGTAGCAATAATATCATGTAAAGGGTTTTGAGAAGTATTTGAACTGATTTCATGCCTCCAATTAGACGAACAAAACAATGAGCTTTTGATGAAAAATCATGAGACCGGTTTAACTGGATCTATTCTATTCGCCGAAGTGAACATGACAACATACAACTTTAGAAGCCACGATCATGGCCGATAATATTTTTGCGATGATCACCCCTGTAATATGAAACAGGAGGAGAGTACCACAGTGGCACATGAAGCCAAAAAGGGTTATATATGTTATTGTTGTGGCATGAAAGGTCATTGGTCGCATACATGTCATACACCGAAACATCTCACTGATCTCTTTTAAGAATAAGTGAAAAACAAAAGACAGAAGGTGATTGAGACAATTTTGTCTCTAATGACGACAAAGTTGATTATGGTTTTGATGATATCTCCCAATTTGATGAGATAGATTTCTTTGTCGAGCCTGAGAATAATGTTAATCACACTGTTCAGTAATCATGAATTAATATTTTCCTTTTTTCCGCTTGAGAATAATATTGATCACATTATTTAGTGATCACGAATTAATATTTTTCTTTTCCGCTGTAATCATGAATAATAATTTATCAATTACTTACTTTGTTGTATATTTTCTTTAAAGTATATTACTTCTCTTATTTTTACATGAAGAAATGGAAAACTCTCAAATCGGATTTTAGATCAACGACAATGATGCTTGTCTTGTAGATAGCGCATCAACTCATACTATTTTTAAAAGCAAGAAAATATTTACATAGTTGATAATAAATAGTGCAAATATGAACACTATATACGGGAATATAGCAATAATTAAAGGTTATGGAAAAAGTTGTTGGTGCAATTTCTTTTGGGTCAAGGTTGACCAGGTTAACTAAGCTTGAGTCTTGATGTTTGAGTTTTAATGATTGACAATATATGGAGATTGCAAGTGCAATTGTCCATATGGGAGATTGACTAAAACAGTCAAGTAGGTCAAGGTTGACTGGATACTTGACTGTGAAGTCCTAACTGGAAGTTAAATAAGGAGCAAGACCAACGAAAAGGTTGGCAGCAACTGGAAAAGTTCTGGTGAGTGAAGCCAAGCAGTTGAAAAATCCTGGTGAGTGAAGTCAGACAGTTGAAAAGTCCTAGTGAGTGAAGTCAGACAGTTGTAAAAAGCCCTAAAGGTAAAGCTAGGCAGTGTGAAAAGTCCTAATGAGTGAAACTAGGCAATGATAAAAAGTTCTGTTAAGTGAAGCCATATGAAAAGCTCTAGTGAGTGAAGTTAGGCAGAGGGAAATCCTGGTGAATAAAGCTAGGCGGTGAAAAGCCCTAGTAAGTGAATTCAAACATGTGGAAATCCAAGTGGGTCAAGGCTGATCGGACATATGGTGTTTGGAAGTCCAAGTTGATTATGGAGGATCGGACACTTAGTACAAGACAGTAAGTCCAAGTGGGTCAAGGATGACTAGACACTTAGCACAAGGAGGGAATTCCAAGTGGGTCAAAGGATTGACCGGACACTTAATGACAAAGTCCCAGTAGGTCAGGGTTGATCGGATACTAGGCAATGAGGAGTCCTAACAGGTCATGGTTGACCTGATGTTAGAGGTGGGAATCCTAGACTTGAGTTA
>JBBMJZ010000067.1:1720538-1739069 GCA_037833815.1 Zingiber zerumbet | reverse complement strand
GTCGTGATAGGGATGCCCCGCTAACGGACATTTTAGGGGATCACCTTTAGGGGTAAAGCAAGAACCTACAAAGAAGTTGGACAGATTGATATGCTTAATTCTATATCTTAATGTGAATTGATTAGTGACGCGTTTCTATGTCGTATGACTGAGGGGTGTCGTGACAGGGCTTCCCTGCTAACAGACTTCATAGGGATCATAACTCTTCGATTACTTAAGATTTAGATATGAGTCTTTGACCGGTGTTTTCTACAGAAGATAACCGGTGACTTCTTACGAATACATTATAATTAAGGACAAGGATTGGTAGATTGCATTACATTGATGAATATCACAAAGAAACCAAGACTCCTAGAACCTTTGTAAAATCGAATTTTTGCATTTAACCCTTACTTCTAATCTCCAGTTGTAAATGATCCTTTAATCGTTTGTTTAGCTAATTTGCTTTTGAGACATCTTTAGTGATTATAACCAGTCCTTGTGGATTCGATATTCTTTTATTACCGACGACGTAACCGTACACTTGCGGTGCGTAACAGATGCTTACAAAGTTTCCAAGGATCTCTCTCAAATTTGGTTAGATGAATTATTTTCAGAATTTGAATTGCAGGAGCAGACTAATACACTTCCGGTCGAGAAAGGTATCGTATTGGTTGCAAGTACAAGCAAGACAAAGGAAACTAAGAAAAAGTACCTAATCGAACCTGAGTCCGAAGATGAATCAAACTCAGAAGAAGACGATGAAATTACCGCTGAGCTTGTGAACCTAGTCCAGAAGCTATATAAGAAAAAAAAGGGATTCACCAAAAGAGAGATAAAAAAGGTAATCCAGTCAAAGACGACGTAACCAAGTCCAAAAGCCATGTCCGAAGTCCTCTTCATGGCTGCAACAAAAAGGGGCATATCAAGGTAAATTGTCTAAACTATAAGGAAACAAAGAAACAACGGAAAAGAAGGCGCTACAAGCAACGTGGGATGAGTCTTCATCAAAAGACTCCAAAAAAGATCTTGGACAGACAAACCTCCTGGCACTTCTGACCCGAGAGTAAGTCGTCGAATCTAAGTCTGAGATAGAATAGGAAGCTGAGTCCAAGAGAAGCCACAGATTCGTATCCGGTTCAGAAGGTTCCCAAACCAATGTAAGTATCTCTTTAATAAGATCACATAACTTAATTTCCTACTTGTCGAGAACATTAGCTATGTAATGACCCGACCCCTCGACCACTTGGACGCCCCAAGGCGACCCCTCGGCACTACCGTTACTCACTAGGTCTTTCCACCACTGGCCAGTGGATTTTTTCCTTCCTCAGGATTCGAACTCTAGACCTCCAGGATAAGTACGAAAGTTTATGAATCTTGGTAGCCAAGTGGATTTTTGCCACTCACTTGGCTACCAGGATTCATAAACTCTAGTACTTATCCTGGAGGTCTAGAGTTCGAATCCTGGGGAAGACAAAAATCCACTCGCCAGGGGTGGGAAGACTTTGTGAGTAATGGCACGGCCGAGGGGCCGCCTTGGGGCGTCCAAGGGGTCGAGGGGCTGGGTCGTTACATTATGTTTCATATTGTTTTGATATGGGTTTGAGTCATGCAGGACTCACATGAGGAGCTTGGTGCGGACGAGCTTAGGAATCTCATCTTACGGCTTGGGTCTTTGAAGATCGGTGGAGGATGATATATTCAAGAGACCGTCGACGAGGAGCAACGAAGTGGAGCAGAGGGAAGCGGACTTCAAAGAAATGTGACGGATGGCACGAAGAAGAGCCGCAGGCTCGAGTGTATCTGAGGGACGAAGGCCAAGGAAGAGGGCTTCAAGGGTAGCTCTGGAAAGGATGAGTGTGAGTGAATGTAAGATATCAGTCGACTGGTATTGAGACCAGTCAACTGATCCAAACTCACGAGAACACAGAATGCTTCTGTGTCGGCCGATTGCAAAGAAAGTCGTTGGCAGAATTCTGGATTTTGCAGAGAGCCGTTAGTTGTGCCCAAAGGCTACACCAGTCGACTGGTGCATGGACCAGTCGACTAGTGCCGAGATGAGTTGACTTAATGATCAACTCTCTCCTCTTATTTAAGGGGAGCTTTAGGGCATAAAGGAGGTTACTCATTGTTGTTGAATTACTCCTTAGTCATTGCCCAAAGCTTCCAAGTCACACTCTTCTTCCTACTCTTAATCTCCATCTCGTAAAAAAAGAAGAGTGTATTGTGAGAGATTGTACTCCACCGATAAAGAGTAAGCTCTAGCAGGAGATTGCCGAGGACTAATCCATTGAAGGATTAAGGGTTAGTCTACCTCAAGGACAAGCCGTGAAGTAGGAGCAAGCAATCTCCGAACCACGTAAAAGGAATTGTGTTAGAGTTTGTTTTCTCTTTACTTTATTTTATTCTTATTCCGCTTGCACAACTAACAATTTGTAGAGAAGCACAAGATTTGGGGGC
Source organism: Zingiber zerumbet (assembly GCA_037833815.1). NCBI lineage: Eukaryota > Viridiplantae > Streptophyta > Magnoliopsida > Zingiberales > Zingiberaceae > Zingiber > Zingiber zerumbet. The sequence continues at coordinate 1,736,630 of JBBMJZ010000067.1, read as the reverse complement.
ACTATCTATTTAGCCCTCCTTCTAGTAGGTCAACGATCCTCAACACTTTCGAAAACCCTCAGTAGGATTTTTAAGGTTCACGTTTTTACGCCACTTCATCATTCTCGCGTTCTTCTCTCCATCTTCTCCTTCTCAATTTTCTTCTTGCTATTGCCGGGGTTTGTTCAAACCCTTTGTTCTCCTCGCAAGTTTCGTTTCTTTCCTTCCTCTATTCATCCTTCTCCTTTTTCCTATGGTTTCCGCTCCCCTTGTCGCTATCTATGGGGTCTAGTACACCTCCACCGTCTCTGACTTCAATGGAAGGGCGGTGGACGAAATGCACCTCAACTATCATATTCCTCTCGATCATCGCATCGTCATCCTTTCTGGCCACAACCTCCCCAATCTTCCTCTAGTCGGATATCTTACTTTCTTCAAAGACCAATTCTTTACCAACCTCTGTTTTCCCTTACACCCTTTTTTCTCCGAAGTTTGTTCTTATTTTCATATCCCTTTACAACAATTAGCATTTAACTCCATTAGATTATTGCGTGGGGTTATTGTACTGTTTCACCTGTACAAAGTCCTACTCCATCCACGGATCTTCCACTACTTTTACTACGACAAAAAAATTGAGCCGAATGTCTTCATCTTCTATGCCCGAGTGAGTGCGGTCTTTTTTGATAAGATGTCCTCATCCAATAAAGGATGAAAGTCCCACTACTTCTATCTTCGATCGGTCCCTCGAGTGACCTTCTCGACCAGGTGGCAAATGAAATTACCCAACCCTCTTGAGCTGGGTGTATATCGATGGGAGTCGGTCTACTTCACAACGCCCGCTCAGTTCTTCAGTTTGAAATATCATATCCATAAGTTGCTAACTAAGGGCATATTGTACATGGTTGAATTGAATTCTATCTGAGTCTGATTGGCTGATAACTTCAGTAAGCAATTCAACCACTTTTCGCTGTTAAATCTAACTGATTTCCTTTTCTATTTTACAGCTAAAATCATTTGGAAAGTTTTACTAAGTAACTCCACGAAGCTAGCTGATGAGGAGATGGATGCTTGAGGGGCCGCTAAACTGGAAAGTCTTGGGCTATTTCTGATTGGCCCTTCCGAAAAGCCGACCGACAAAGAGGAAGCCAACCGAGTCAAGGGGAGTGATGTGGCCAATAATACTAAAGAGTTGTCGCCTTCTTGACCATCTTTATTCTTTTAACATTTCCCTCCGCATCCACAGATTTTAGAGAACCCCTGATTCTCTAGCAATGACGCAAGAGGCGTCGATCAACTACACCCGTGTGATCGACAACGCCCAAGCAGCATACTTCTAATGAACCCCCCGCCCACACATCCTCTGTCTGAACGGGGGGAGAGTTCCAGCTCTATTCCTCACGAAACTGACGTTGACCAGACTACCCCTGCTTCGTCCTAGCAGACTCCCTCACTTTCATATTTTTCGGTCAGTGTAATCCCCGTACAACCAATTTCATTTGTGCTACCACCTCTGATCGAGCTGACACCTCCTCGGGTCCAAGATCTCCTCATCTCCAAAGTCCAAGTCCAAGACAAAATCATGTGCTCCGAGGCATAATGGACAACCAAAGCTCAAAAGGGTCATCACACCACTTAGACTACCCACACAAGCTTGACTTTCTAGTAACCCCTCTAAGCCACTCGCCCCTGAACACATAATAAAAATTCAAGGCTCCTTGGCCCAAATTTAAGTTGACTCCGAGCCCACACAACCTTGAGCTCATCGGAGGTGTCAGTCAATCGTTTCAGCCAAGACATTACTAGGGTAACCTTCCTTCACACTTATACATATGTCTTTTTCGTATGCTTCCCTTAACTTTCTCTTTGCCTTGATAGTTTTGGGTATCCACCTAGCTTTGTGCCAAAACTTGGTAATGTTGAGCCATGAGCACCAGATCCTTAAGGGCTTGACAGGAGGAGTGAGCACTTCTCAGGGCTCAGCTAAGCGGATACTAGCTGAAATAACACAACTAAGAGGGAGCTAGAAAGCCAATTGAAGTTACTATTAGGAGCCGAGCATGCCCTCATAGTGGAAAAAGATCAAATTCATGACCAAACCATCTAACTCGAAAGACTCCATCAACAAGTTCAATCTTTCGAGTCACGCCTTCAATTGGCCAACACTCAAAAACTTAAAGTTAAACAACCTAGATCTTAAGAACAAGAAGGCCCGAACCCTTGTCAAGAAGCTGGAAGAAGTAGAGGCCACCCTTATCTCTAAACAGGCCAACCGAATGGTCGAGCAAATTAACAAGGACCTTCAACTTGAGGGGAAACAATAAGCTCTTGATGCAAAAGAAGCTGAGCTGGAGGCTTTGAAGGCCGAGTTTGCTAGCTACAAGGCAGGGGATCCCGATTGATTGGAGAGGTTCCGAGTGGAGTATCTGTGCTCTAGGGACTTCAAGAATGAAGCACGTTTCGAGTGAAGAACATGCTCCATTACTGTTGGCGAGATACTTATGAGCTCTTGAGGCATCCAAGAGAAGACGTCATTATTGCATCTTAAGCAAGTGATCAACTCTTCTTTGTTCTCCGTACTCAAATTGACTGCTACTTGAGTGGCGGCCTCCAGTCAGCTAGGATGAATTTGCACTTCCTTATTTTCTTCATAAACTAAAGTTGGGGGAGCTTCTTGAATAACATTAACCTCTACCCGCTAAGTTTTCTGAGTGACTCAAGCTTCAGCTTTCACTACTTCCACGTAGCACTTCTATGCCACCAGATAGTCGACTGAGTCATCTACTGAGAATTTGATCTTCTGGCAGAATGTGGAGACGACGACTTGAAATTCGTTCAACGTTGGTCGAAATTACATTATAAGATGAAGGTGAGTCCACCATGATGAAGTTTGACTAACGGATCCTCATGAGGGGCTCCTCCCTAAGAGAGATAGCTAATCGGATTTATTTGGTCTGTTGTACCTCGTTGCTAGTGAACTCATACAGAGGCATTGTCATTGACTGGAGCTCGCTCTCTCAGGGCTTCGCCTTGGGGGTTTGTTTAGTCGACGATGACGTTAACGATTGGGAGAAGGGGATCGCTAGTGAAACCTCTGATTGGTTGGTCAATGTATTTCTTGATTATAATGATAACAATCTTTAGTGTTGTGCGTTCCCGATTGGTGGTAGGTACAAAATATTAGAGTCCATCGATGGGAGTGGTGACAGGAACAGGTGCAACCACTTCTTTTTTCCTAGCAGACTAAGCTTCTTCTACGTTGATGAACTTAGTTGCTAGTCCGAACAGGTGATCGAAGTCCCTAAGAGTTTTCTTAATGAGGGATCAGAAGAAATCACCATTAGCGAGCTCATGAGAGAAGACGCTCACTATAATCTCTAGGATGGTCGAGGGAACGTCTATGACCACCTAATTAAATTTCTTGATGTAGGCCCTTAGCGTCTATTTGGATCCTTGTTTGAGGGAAAACAGTCTTATAGTCGTCTTATGGTAACGACGGTTGAAAGTGAAGTGATGAAGAAATGCCTTGTGGAAATCCTTAAAGTAGCAAATGGACTTGGTCGGAAGTCGGTTGAACCATCTCTATGCCAAGCTAGAAAGGGTGGTGGGGAACACTCTGCATTTGACTTCATCCGTATATTGATGGAGGATAGCTGCATTTTCAAATTTGAGCAAGTGGTCCTCCGAATCAGTTGCTTCTTTATATTCTCCAATCCACAGGGGTCAAAAATAACTCGAATGGTTTGTGGGAAATGATGTTTGGCAAGTTTCCTGCAAATTATATAACCAAAAAATTATAAGAAAAGGTTGTTTGGAGTGTCCAACTAGCTGCTACAACATGTAAGAGCTAGCTGTCGAAGTAGCTGCTACAACATGTTGTAGCTAGCTGTCCAAGTAGCTACTATAACGTTGTAGTAGACATCTGTCTAAGTAGCTGCTATAATATGTAGAAACTAGTTGTCGAAGTAGCTGCTACAGCGTTGTAGCAGCTAACGTTCTAAGTAGCTGCTACAACGTTGTAGCAGCTGACTGTCCAAGTAGCTGATACAATGTTATAACAGTTAACTGTTGAAGTAGCTACTACAACGTGTAACAGCTACTTTGACAGTTAACTGCTACAACGTATAGCAGCTAATTATCTAAGTACATGTTATAAGTTGTAGCAACTACTGCAAGGATTTTACACTATAGTATAAATCCTAATAATATATTAGAATTAGAGGGAATTACAACTTAAATTGAAATAACTTACCATCGAATGAAATGTGGAGAATTGAAGCTCTCCAAATTGGCAAGTTTGCTACAAATTATATAACAAAAAAATAAATTTTATAAAAAAAAAAGTATTAATATTATAAGATAGTACGTTGTAAGCTTCAAAAGTTCTTATTGCATCCTGTTTATTCTTGAAGGACTGATTACGATTAACTTGTATAAATGTTTCTATCAAGGTATTACAAACACCCAGCCGACGTCCAATAAAGATAACATATGTTTTTCCCTATATTAATTAAATAGATTATATAGAATTATGTATAAATAATATATTTGGAATAGAGAGAATTACAACTTAAAATGAAACGACTTACCAAGTAGCTACTACACTTGGACATTTAGCTACTACACGTTGTAGTAGCCAACAATCCAAGTAGCTTCGACAACGTGTAGGAGCTAAGTGCCCAAGTAGTTGCTTTATTTCTATAACAGCTAAATGTCCAAGTGGTCACCCTTGTTCATTGTAGCATAAATCCTGCTAATATATATTAGGATTAGAGGGAATTACAACTTAAAATGAAACGACTTACTGTTGGTTATGAAATGTGGAAAATGATGTTTGGTAAATTCCTTGCAAATTATATAAGTAAAAATTGGTAAGAAAGAAGCTAGAACTTGTACATTGTAGAATATATCATAGCTAAAAACTATTGTACAAAGTTGAAAAATAAACAATGGAATAGAAACTTATAATTGAGAATAAAGAGGAGTGCTAAGTAAAGTAGTGTCTGACTATATTTTCAGTAATAGTAGGGAAGCTTCTAGCCAGCACAAAAATAAGCATGGGATGACAATCTGTGCTTAGTTTGCAACATCTTTGCTTTATATCTCGACAGGAGCACACTCTGATGAAAGACGGGGCAAAAAGAACGAGAGCGAGGAAAATTTAGATATAAGAAAAAATCTCACCGTAATTTTAAATATAAGGCGAAAGGAAGAGAGGAGGAAAAGAATATTTTTTTATAATGAAATCAGTTGACAATGTCATATATGCGCATTGCTTGCAGTCGTACACGATACATCAGCCAGCATATAGGAATAAATGTTGAAATACAGATTGCCCATTTAATATTAACCAAATTCAGCCTCGTAAAATGAAACATGCTCGATGTCATTAAGAGCGGCCAACTCAAGCAGTTTGCACAAATACAAAATTTATGCATATAACTCAAATCCACTAACACATTTTGAACAAATAATTATGAAAGACCAAAAGTTCATACGCATCAGACCTGCACAATCGTTCCATTTATATCTGGTGCTGCTGCTTCATCGGCACGTGGCTTTGAGTCTTTGATGGGAACCTTAACAACTACCCTTTCAGCATGAGACTTAGACTTCTCTCTATTGGATTTAGCCCCTTCACCGCCTTTAGTTACATTTCGGTTATTGGGACTGTTTCGTAACGTGTTTGTAGCATCCTTGGAAGTACCCAAGCTATGGCGCTGAAGCCGACCGCAGACTTTTCTGGAACCATCTTCGTCAGTCAGCTTAGTTGCACTTGCATCACCACAGCTCTTCCTTCGACCGAGTTTGGGTGATTTAGCTCTAGTTGGTGGTACCTTTTTATGGAAATTTGTTATTCACAAAACTAGTTGCATTAACTAAATTCAAAACATGATGCCCAAATAAGCAAGTAAAGGAAAAATCTTTACAATGTCAGCCATTAGCCTAACAGTCAACGTGTAACCTGATGGTTATAGAAAAACTAAAATTTTTGGTATACGTGAGCAAGATGATATGCAAGATACTTTGTGTTTGGAAGGAAACCTGAATTTCACATGATACTGGTAAATCTGCGCCAAGAATTATTACAGAATCAGAATTACATTGAGAAATAGTTTCGGCATAAAGGAGGTTAGTAAGAGACCCTACGCCTGTATGCAAAATAAGTGGCAAACAACAGCAATATTTTCCTGTAGGAAATCCCATGTGATTGAAACTGGAACGAATGGAACGAACCTCACATGTTCACTTCATTAGGGAATAACAAATAGGCAACTTAATTCTGCTTATTATGTGAGAAGTATAATACTATAAATAAGCTATAACATCATGGTAAAGATGATGATGATCTTGATATCAAACATTAACGATGGCTATGTTTGTTAAGGTTTCCAGTATAGAACAGTATAATCCCAAACTATTGTGAGACTGTAAAGAAATACCTTATATGCTTCCAAATTAAGCATGCTTAGTATCAAGAGTTCTAGACTCTGAGCCCCCACGGCGCCATTAGTTAATGCAAGGGTGTTGATGCCAATAGGCCTGAATTCCTAGTAGATGCGGAATGTCCTGCTAGTCGCTGGTTGCCTCAACCTCTCCTTGCATGTGTTGCGGAATGGCCTGAATGCTAGGCGAAGCCCCTAGTGATTTACCTCCTTTCGAAATAGTGGGGGGCTACCTTGGCTGAGCCGTTGAGGTGACGGTTTCACCTTTTGCTCCTAAATAGTTATAGACTCTGAACTTAACTCTATTGTACCAGCACCCACTATGGATGTTAGAAGAACATCATTTTAAACTGACCCAATCAGTGTGGACTCTACTAGATTTTGTTTCCAGGAAAACCTTGTCCTTAGAAAAATCGGTATGTCATAACCATTTGGGATCTGTTACATGGTTCTTATCCTGATGTTAAGCTCTATACAAAGTGTCATTCCCAAGGGATGAAATCGAGCAAGGTAAGAAATAGCACCTTTAGTGAATCTAGTAAAAGCCACAGCCAAATTACCTTCTTTAATTCAATCTTCGGTGGAGGCCCATCATGGTAGAATCTAGGCATTGGGTTTGCTTTGAAAGTCATATTCTTCCTTAGTTGCTTGAGTGCTGCCTCTTGTTCTTCCTGAAAATATACAAGAAGTCGAGGTCACCAAATAAAGGACACTAGCTGGAACATGTTTGCCCAGAAGCATGAGGAAAATTGTGAAGGAAATATAACATTACTTTTCTTCCAAGTAAAAAAAAAAAAATACTCTATCCACAATAAACAGTGTGGGATTAATAACTAAGAAAAGTTAAAAGTACCCTTTACAGAGATACTCTTATAAACTAGAAGTGGTTATATTTTGAGGAAATTTAAAGAAAGATTCACATAATTCATTGATGCCCTAAATAGCTATCTCAAGATAACTTAAAATATTCTTTTTACCCAAATTTTAGAATATGTATACTGCATTATAGGCAAATAAGATAAACTGTAATATATAAGTCATTGTTTAGGAATAAAGAGCATTATGAAAAACATCTTATAATACAATAGGTAGGCTTCCACAAGAATAACAATCAAGTGTTCAATGCATTACAATGATGAATTTTACAAACTCATTTAAATATGCCTCGAGATGAAAATATATTCAAAACCAATTAGTTTTCATTCATCCCCTAAATAGCTATCTCAAGATAACTTAAAATATTCTTTTTACGCAAATTTTACAATATGTATACTGCATTATAGGCAAATAAGATAAACTGTAATATATAAGCCACTGTTAGGGAATAAAGAGCATTGTGAAAAACATCTTATAATACAACAGGTAGGCTTCCACAAGAATAACAATCAAGTTTCCAATGCATTACAGTGATGAATTTTACAAACTCATTTAAATATGCCTCATGATGAAAATATATTCAAAACCAATTAGTTCACAAATTATAGATTCCTATAAAATTAACAAAAATTTTGCTACATAATTGCAAAGACAAAGTCTTACAAGCTATAGTTTACACTATGAGCAATGATTTCAAAGAAAGAGAAGATTCATGTCCTACCCAGATACTTCTAACTTTAAACATGTTAGCAACAAGGCTTAATTTCTTTGCGCTATTCCTCAAAAATTAAATGGAAGAAGACATACCCTGGTCCTAGCTTCATATTCCAGCTTCTCTGCTTCCAGAGCCTGGTGTTTCTCTTCTAATTTCGTGTAGAACTAGCAATAGGAAGAAAATTAATACAAAACTCTCCTTAACACCAGACATCATAACAAATTCCAGCAAAGCAAAATAAGGTACCTCCTTACGCCTCTCTGCGCGTTCACTGCATTTGAATGTAGGGGCAATTGCCACAGTAATCTGTGTTCTCAAATTTTTCGGAGATTGTGTGGTACTATGGATAGTTCAGGAGAAACAATACCATATTGTACAAGAAAGGCAAAAAAATGCCAAGAAGATAAATAAACATGTACAAGGATACGACGAAGTTATTGAACAGGAATCCTCTTCTTCTAGTTGCATGGTGTTATCAGAATGCAGTGGTTCCTTGGATGAGGGCATTAAGTGCCTCTGCAAGCACATCGCAGAGGTAACTTAATGAGCAAATATGTGATTGAATTCCCTTTTATTCCGGTCAGAAAAAAAAACACAACAGGTTTGTACACTACTTTAAAAAGGTTCAACCTTCAGAACATTCATTATGTTGTGCAAGATAGATTATGAAAATGTTCCAAGTCTTTTTTTGTCAAATACAACAGAAACAGACATAAATAATGGTTTGGAAAGGAAATTCAGTTATTGCAAGAAATTCAACCTACAATGTCCAAATTGGCATAAAAAGGATAAAGATGGCCAAATTTAGAATAAAATCACATTTGAATAATAAATAGGACAAACATACTGATCGCATGCATACAAAATAACATATATACAATGGATGAATAATAAATCTCTGAAAATAAAATAATTTTTTTAAGAATCTAGACTATATTATTCAGCAAGAAAGAAGATATTGATCAAAATATAGAATAAAGAATCGGTGATTAACAAGGAGATAAGATTATGGAGTCTCATAATTGTCACGTGTCTTGTCCCTTAAGCTAGAAAAAAGAAACCAACCTTCAATTCAGCAAAAATTTGATGTACGCCAGTTATGATATGGATATATCCAAAAATGAACAAGAGAATCTATAGTTGGAAAAGTTGAGTATATTAGAATTGAATGAGTTAAGTTGTAGAGGGAAAAGAAGAAAACCTACTTTAATATAATTAAATTTGGTTTAAGATATATAAATATTACTAGAGATATATTCAAATTAATGGTAGGACAAAATCAATGTAGCTAACTCCAAATAGTTGGAACTCACGACTTGTTAGTTGCTCTATTGTGTTTTACGAAATTGTGAAAAAGCCACGAGCCTATCAGCTTAAGTTAAGTACTTAAATATAAGTCCACAATGGAATGATATTATCCACTTTGAACCTAAGCCCTCATGGTTTTATTTTTGGACTCTACCCAAAAGGCCTCATACCAATAGAGATATCTTTCACTTATAAGTCCATGATCCTTTTCATGTGTTTTTTAATGTAAGAATTTGTTTGCAACCATTGCAACCCAACAATCCCTCCTCAAACAAAGGACTTCCCCCTCAAAACTACCCGCTTGATGCCATTTGATCCTTTGACCCACTAAAACTTTCCTGCCCCTCGGTCCAACCGACCTACTAGGACTTCCTTTCCCGTCGGTCCACCCAACCTACTAAGACTTCCTTGCCTAGCTGCAACTAGGACTTCTCTGTCTGGTGTTTGGTCATCTTGATCAGACATGGGAGCTCCCACTTCCTTCGTTAGAGGTTAATATTCCACCCATATGACTCGATTGGACCATGACTCTTGTGCACAGTCGGCAATTAACGCTTCTCAATCCAGGCTTTGATACCAATTGTTGAATCGAAAGTGCTAGAGAAGGTTGAATAACGCTCGTGGCTTAACGACTCTTTGGTATAAAACGACTCTTTTGGACTAATCAAGTTGGACTTATCAATTTTGGATCTTCAAAGATCAAATCCATTACCTTGATAGACCTTATCGAGACTATGATCTAAAAGGAGCAAATAGAAATATCATCTTTATTGTTAGATAGATTTGCCTGTTTTCTTGATTGCTTGATTTACTGCTTTCCTTATTTTTGCTTTGATTAGGATGATTAGATAAAAACTTAGGCTTGATCAACACTTGACTAATTAGACCAAGAATTTTCAAAAAGAAAGTTAAACATTCAATTTCCATAAAAGGATTTATCTAAAAGTGGTCGTTGCTCCGATAAAGAAGAATGCCCTGTGTCTCGCCACAGCCTGACAGCAGATTATCGAAATGAATGTTTAACCTACTAACTGTCAAACCTAAGTCTAACTTCAATGTAAATCAATCCTTAGATTTTAAATTAAATTGAAAATAAAAACATCTCACAAAAACCTATAAGAGTCCCTAATTAAAAACCTAGAAATGGGTGAGATGTTAGGATTAATCAATCTAGACCTACTTAACTTTCACAAACTAATCAATCAACCTACTTAACCTAACTTTCACAAACTAATCAATCAACTTACTTAACCTAACTCCAATTGAATCAAATTCAAATAAATTGATCAAAATCAAATTAATTAAATAAAAATAAATTAATCAAATTTAAATCAATTAAATTAAAGTCAATTGAATTAAATATAAATAAATTAATCAAATTCAAATCAATTAAATTAAAGTCAATTGAATCAAATTCAAATAAATTGGTCAAATACAAACCAAATCAAATTCAAATCAACTTTAATATAATTCAAATTTAAAATTTTTTAAAACTTAACATTTTTTAAAATTCAAACATAATTATTTTCTAAAAATTCAAACTTAACATTTTTCAAAATTCAAACTTAAAATCAACTTAAAGGTTAAGATTAACTTAACTCAATCTTACACAAGCTCATAAGTTTTAGATGTTTGATAACATAGAATGTGTGAAATGGAAAATTAGAAAATTCAATCTACCCAAAATTGTTGGTATAGAAAGTATGAAAATAATTATAACTTACTTGAGTTTAGTACACTTAGAAGGCAGGTAGGAATGTGCAAGCTAACATAAGTTGGTTTATAACTTCCTTATCTTTAAGTATTTAATTTCTAAATTTTTTTTTCAAAATTTCTGTTTTTAAAATTAATATGTTTTAAACTTTAAACCCTATCTTGCCAAAATAAATGTTTTCAAAATTGAGCTATGGACTTAAACTAGGTTATCACCCTAGAAAGAATTATCATATAGATTCAACCTAAAGGTTAGACATTTTATTAAGGCTAATAGATGAAGTACATTTAAATATTATTTTTAAAATTAATCATTTTGATTTACACATGCTTGGACTCTAGGGTTCTACTCATGCATTACCGAATTTTCAAACTTTTTAAAACAAAACAATGATTTAAGTACGTATTCAAAATTTTGGTTCAAAACAAGTATTAAAAAGTTTTTTTAAAAAAAAATAAAGCATTAATTGAAGGGGAGTTCTTTATATTTTTTTAAACTATTTTTGATACATGTAAAGGAGGAGAAAGAGAGAGTTAAGTTTCAAATTAAGTTTTTTCAAAATCAAATACTTTTTCAAAATTTCAAAAGCTAAGTTTTGCAAAAACTAAGTATTTTCAAAGCTAAAGTTTTTAAAAAAGTTTGTTAAAGTTGAGAGTTATTTTTCACGGGGAACTTAAGTTTAAAATATTTAGGAAAACCTTGAAAAGTGTACTTGGAAATTATAAACTTTGAAAAAAAAACTAATAAATCTTACTTATTTATGTTTCCAGTTATTCTTAATTTGTTATGTTTTACTTAATTTTGAATTATGTTGTCATAATAAAAAAGGGGAAGATTGTTGGTACAGGAAACACCAGATGATCGAACCTAAGTTTTGATAATGACAAAAGTTTCAAAGTTAAAGTTTATTGTTGTTCTAACAAGTCTAACTAAGCGTGCACGAAAATCCTAAGTGATCTTAAGCAAGGTGAAAGTCCTAGTTTAGGCTAGGCAAAGAAGTCCCAGTGGACACTAGGCAGATGAAAAGTCCTAGTTGTGACTAGGCAAAGAAGTCTTGTTCTATGGCACTAAGCGAAGTCTTGGCAGGTCGAGTACGTCCAGCAAAAACCTTTTGGGTCGAGGACACTAGGTGAAAGTCTTGGTCGCAGACACCAGGCAAAAGACATGTCGGGGTTCAGACGTTCATCGAAAAGTCTTGAAGTCTCGGATGATCAGCAAAAGTCCAAACGGAAGATCTGTTTGGCATCAGGCACACTCTCCTAAAAGTAGGTGAGGATACGTTCCCCATAGAGGGAACAGTAGAAGTCGGTTTGAACTAGGGTTTCTCAAAAATCTGAAAGTCAAAACCAGTCCGGAGACTATCAAATATTTTATATCCATATTATGTCCGTTTTTTTCTGACTCTGTGATACAGAATAATGAAGCTGGAAGTTGGCTGGAAAAAAGCGGTCCAGGCACCTGAACACGGTCCGGGCGCTCGAGAAGGAACCGAGTGGGTGACTAGCACTGAGGTGAAGCACACAGTCCAAGCGCCCAAAATTTGATAAACTTTTAGAGATAAGCTTTCACCAAGGTGCAGCCACGTCGACATCATCCAGGCACCCGGGTACTGGTCCAAACGCCCGGATAGAGCTATAAAAGAAGAGTTCGACCAACACATCAAAGACATTAATTCCAACGACTTCTCTCTTGCACGTTGCTCCGAAAACTTTATCCAACTATGGGCGCCTGTACCAGTCCAGGCACTTAGACTATGACGTAGGCTGGTCAATCTATGTGTGCCGCCTCAGCGCTTGTTAGTAGCTCACTCGGTTCCTTCCGGAGCGGCTGGACCGTGTCCGGGCACCTAAACCACCCTTTTCCAACCAACTTTCAACTTCATGATTCTGCATCACAAAGTTAAAAAAGAACATACATAACATAAAAATAAAATATTTGATAGTCTCTGGACGGTCCGGTTTTGACTTTCAGATTTCCTAGAAACCCTAGGTCGAACCGACACCTATTGTTCCCTCTACGGGAAACGTGTCATCACCTACTCCTCTCAAGAGAGTGTACCTGTCCAGACCGTTTGGACTTTTACTCAGCATTCGAAACTTCAGGACTTTTCGCTGAACAACTGAACCCCGACCCGTCTAGTCTTCCGCCTAGAGTTTGCGACTCCCAGGACTTTCACTTAGTATCCTTGACATTAGGATTTTTATCCGATGTACTCGACCTACTAAGACTTCGTCTGTGCCACAGATCAGGACTTCCTTGCCTATGCAACTAGGACTTTCCACCTACCTAGTATCTACTAAGATTTATTTGCCTTGTCTCAACTAGGACTTTCACCTTACCTAAGATCACTTAGGACTTTCCTGCATTCTTAATCAAAACTTGCACCAACATATTGTTTCAGTGGATGATTGTCCAATCTGAACTTTTGGAATGCCATGATTGGGAAGGATATAGTAGCAGTCAAAGAAGGATCAGACATAAAGAGCAATTTGTAACAGACCTGATCCTTCTTTTGGATGTTTGGTGACAGTGCATTCACATTAGGATGTTTATCTCCATTAGCAGCCACTCCAGCAACAAAAACATGGTTTTCACATGAAGTAGGTTTTTCATTTGCACTAAGAACTGTCTGAGGAACATTGTGGTTTGGTTGTACAGCTGCATTAGAAGAATCTGATTCTGCTATCTTTTGATTGAATGAGTTCTGTTCATCATATTGCCTTTCCGAAGTGTCCTGATCAAAACTTAAATTTCCATTACGAGTAGAGTTTGCACCATCTCGATTATCAGTGGCATGGCCTGACACAGCAACTATGGGAGGTTTATGACTAATCTGACCACTTTTTCCGATGGGCATATGACTGGTGACAAAATCTCTTTCTTGATTGGTTGAGGTTCCTGTAACTTCCTTGCCCATTGACTGCAGAAAGGAATAAAGACAAAACGACAAACAAACTATGAGCAAAATTATTTTGACATCAGCGCAGAAAGGGAAACCAATAAAGTATCAAAAACAAAAACATTGACAATAGCCAAACATTTGTCAAGTATTTAACATAATATGAAAGCAGTTATAATGTTATGGTATAAAATGAATTGGTAATGTGACAAATGTATAAATAAGATTACATGTATCAAATGGCAAAAAAAACATCCAATGGAGAGATATCTGTGTTAATCAAGTGACACATTTTTCTTCTCGTGTCTAATAAAAAAATCAATAAAGAAATTGAAAAGATGAAAATGACAAGAACAGATTGGGCAGATAAAAGGTAGACAAGTAGAGTGATTTCATTTTCCTCATTGTTGATATCTTAAAAACAGATAATATCACTTCAATCAAGTTGAATCCAGTTAGGCACTTGTTAAAGGAAAAACAATCTGTAAATTAGCAGTTTTTCATTCAGCTCAATGATAATAACTGGAACATCACTTCTAATGTTGCCTTTTCATATAGCATCAATTTCATACTAAAATTCAGGAAAACGTAAACGCAAGCCCTTCATAAATAGTAGTTGAAAAGGAAAACAACAAAAAAAGAAGTTTTTGCTTCACTGATTCTGCAAAACAACTGAGTTCCAAGAGTTTCTAGTGTACACTAAAACATGAACTTTTTTTTTGTTAATACGAACTAGCAGTGATATCAGAATAAGATTGCAATTTTAGTCAAGATCTTCATCACAACTCACAAGCTGGATTTTAAAGGTAAAGTAGAAAGAGTGGAAACTAATCATCTGCATTGTCAATACTACAGAATATCAAAACTAGTTTCCATTATAAGGAAAGGTTACAGAATTGGCATTCTGCAAGTGGCAACTAATTAACAAACTAGGAAGATGACTGAGGAGATAAATTAAGATGTCCGAAGTGACATATTTATTACAATTAAAACTAAGGTAGAGAACAATTGGTATAGAGGTTCAAGATCATTTCGATCCTTGCTAGAAATTTCCCTTTATGTGATGCACTAGCTTGCTCACACGTACAGAGAAATCTACTCCCCACCAGCATAATAAAGAACGTGCAAGGTATCAGTGTATGACAACAGTCACACCCTATTCAGAAACACATTCTGGACCATCCAACAAAAAAGCTACAGTCCGTTTAATATAAATAGGATACCTTAATAATTCCATTTGCTTTCATCTCTCTGTTAATTTGCTAATTGTCACAGTTATTCAATGAGTCCATGCAAAGGAAGATAAATAAAACGTCTGAGACATGACAATTCAATGTGTCAAGAGACATCCAATCAAGTCATGGTTTCTTAAAAGAAATTTTCATTTTCTAAATCATAGAACCATAACAATTGAACCAGAAAAGCAAATAAGATGTCATGTGAGTATTATTTGAATTTTTTTCCCAGAATTTTGCCAACTTCAGAAATTTGTTATTCATTTAATTCTAAATTTATTTATTTATTTTAAAATGGACACACATTGGTAATTTGAGATTAGTTTTAATTCGTCAAAAATAACATTTACTAGGAACTGAAGTTCCACTACTGATTTTAGTCTTGATTGTGACCATGGATCACCAAGGCTAGGACAACTTGCCAGATTTGTTTTGCCAGGTCAAAAGACTAGATGCATAACTGATTAGTTGCATTTATCCTTGAGACTTTAGTGCATAACTTGGATTGGATGTGCTTGGGCATATGATTTGCTACATAGTGCTGTTTTCTGCCATTGTTTTCTATTTTTCAATGCTAGAGTGTTAGGGGCTGCAAATAAGGTTTTTGGATGTTGGTCATGGATGAACTGAACCACTCGTGTCTTGGGTCTAGACTCTAGGGTGCTGACACAAAAATTGCCTCTGAATTTCATATTTCTCATTTTCTCAATTTTTGTTCATGTTTTATCGTATTTAATTGTCTTAAATAATATATTTCTCAAATTATTCTATGTGGATTCGCTTGATCCCTTTATCAGATAGAACTACATACAAAATTGACTCCATCATGATTATCTATATTCTCGTTCAAAGCTAATCATTTTTTAAAAGAAAGGCACAAAACATTACCCTACATACCAATCAGTATTGCCCTATAACAATAG
>JBBMJZ010000067.1:1684413-1695093 GCA_037833815.1 Zingiber zerumbet | reverse complement strand
AAAAAGTTCGAACATGTTCGAGTTCGGCTCGAGTTCGATAAATTCGAATACGAATCGAATATTTTTCGAGCCGGCTCGAAAAGCTCGCGAGCCGGCTCGATTCGTTTGCAGCCCTAGGCACTACTGATCACCACCAACAAAAGTGTAAGAATGTGCTATGTTAGTTTCCACATTGATCATGTTAAAGGAACTTCACTACCAAATATATATATTTAATTTGCCAACTGTTCCACTATGCTTTTTTACTCTACTAGCTTTGCAAATGGAAGATTTGGAAATGGAATTCTTTGACCCATAAATCTCAGCTCCATTGTAAGCTTTACTTAGTGGTTAACTTCCATGTCCAAGGTTTGTTCTACTTTTCAAGGATAAGCTTGCTGTAAAATGACTAAACTCAATCTCTAGTCCGACTAATTTTATAGATAGACGGTCTTCCCCTTAATTTATCTATCAAATAAATCAGAGTATAATTTATGCACGCTCAAAAATTGACTTTCAGATATTCATCCTATTTAGGATTCAAAGCCAAATCCTCTTATTATTCCTTGAGGCCGTGAGAAGGTTACGCAAGGCAAGCTTTTTTTCTTTCCATTTCTTCCCTTTTCGATGGAGTTTTTTTTCCTACCATTGATTTCTTTCCTTCCTCAATCCACACCTAGGAATAAACAAAGCATTAGCATAGCTTATTGAGAGTATTTTGAGTGACAATGGATATGAATTGGTTAATAAATAAATACATAAAGGACATGAATTTGCTGGTCTGAAAATGGCAGGCATGATTTAGTAGAATACCCTAGTTGTTTAGGTTCACGAAGTTGTACTGAATGTTCATATAGCAAATGACTTCATCTTACCATTTTGAACAATATATTTAAGATAGCAGTAGACGGCTTATTCAAGTTATTCGCATTCACTTTGATCATCTTTCATCTGAATTTGATATGAACTTAAGCAGCCAACATTGAAACAAAATCTAAGAGGAGCAACTTACTGGGAGAAAGAGTAAGCCACATATCTGAAATTTAACTGAGCAACTTCCATCATATTATCGTTTCAATTGGCATTTCCACTCCAATAACCTTCCTCTCCACACGAGCAGCTTCCATTCTTAAAATGGTGGAATTGTTCGATATCCCTGATTGTTATTTCTCGGCGAACAACCTTTGAGATGGATTTCAGAATGGCATGGCAGCTCCGGCACATATATAAGTTTTTGGTAGCCCAGATTGGCATTCCAGGTGTGGTATTCATGAGCCCGAAAGCCACTGCTAATCTCTCACTATGGCCGCAAAAGATATCAGATTCAGATGCTTCCATTTCATTGATGGATCCATCATCAGGCAGAGCCATGCCTGCTCTCCCTATCCTTTCATATAAGCCACTTAACACTGCATAAATCTGATTTATCTGAGGGTGTGATTCGTCAAAGCTGAGAAATGCATGAACAGATCCCTTCACCTCTACCCAACAGCACCCTGGATCGACCAAGAGTCCTTTCTCTCTCATCACCTTCCTTACCTTTGCCACTTGATCCCACCTTCCACTATCTCTATACAAGATACATAACAGCTCATAGTACCTAGCACTCGAATCGTCCAATTCAAAGATTTTTCTGGCAGCAAATTCGCCGAGCTCTAGGTTGCGGTGAATTCTGCATCCATTCAACAAGGCTCCCCATATGGCAGCATCTGGATCGATAGTCATATCTTTTACAAACTGGTATGCTCGCTCCAAGTGCCCAGCACGACCCAAAAGGTCCACCATGCAAGCATAGTGTTTCAGATTTGGAGTTACTGAGTACTTCATTTTCATGCTATTAAAGTAGTCCCAACCTTGCGAGACCATCCCCGACCTACTACAAGCACACAAGATACCCACCATTGTAACCTCGTCTGGTTGCACACCAGCTTCAATCATCTGGTTGAACAGTGATACGGCGAGATCTCCATGCCCTTTCCCAGCATAACCTGTCAGCATGATGTTCCATGAGATAACATCCTTGCTCCTATGCGCATTAAACTGTGCCCTAGCGTATTTAGTCCTTCCACACTTGGCATATAGATCGAGCAAAGCGTTTGGCAAATATCCTTCTGATCCTAACCTTCTTCTCAGAGCTTGGGCATGTATCTCCTTCCCATACATCAATGCTCCAACCGAAGCACAAGCTGAAAGGGAAGCTACCAAGGTGGTGGAGTTAGGCAACACATCTACATGCATTTGGCGCAACAAACTCAGAGCCTCAAAGCTCCTGCTGTTGATCCTCAGACCTGAAATAATGGAGCTCCAAGTAATCACATCCTTCTCAGACATGTATTTGAAGACCTCTAGAGCCTTATCAACACACCTACACTTGGAATACATCTCTATCAATGCATTTCCTACCATGGTGCTGGGCATGATCCTCATGTCCTGTGCTAGCTTGTGTACCTTGGTGCCAATGGCTAAACGTCCTAAAGAAGTGCAAGATGAAAGAACAGTGGAAATGGCGATCTCATCTGGAATGACATTGTTATCCCGCATTTGTTCAAACATTTCCAAGGCCTTCTCAGGCAATCCATTTTTCTCATATCCTGATATCGTTGCGGTCCACGATATCACATCCTTGGATTCCAGGCGCAAGAAAATTTTCTCAGCTTCTCCCAAGTCCCCAAAGGTGGAGTACATCTGGATCAATGAGTTATGCACTGAAACATCTGCAAGAAAGTTCATCTTTATAACATAGCCATGAATCTCCTTACCAAACTTCCTATCACACAGCAAATCAGAAGCAGAGATCACGCTAGTCATCGTTTCCGGAACAGGCTCTAGGGAGAGATCCCTCATCGTCAAGAACAGCTCCAGCCCTTCAGCACAATTCTCATTCTCAAAGTAGCCTGAAATCATCGCATTCCAAGAGATGCAGTCTCTCCTCGGCATACCATCGAACACCTCCCTGGCGATGGCAGAGTTCCCGCACTTGGCATACATGGTGATGAGAGCATTCATGGCATCGATTTCTGTGCTGAATCCGAATCTGATGACATGAGCATGAACCTCCCTTCCTCTGATCAAGTCTGGGATGGCGGCACAAGACCTGAGAATGCAGGGGAACGTGTACAGATCCGGCCGGGCGCCGGCCCAGAGCATGCACTGGTATAAATCTAAGGCCTCGTCGAGAAACCCAGCCTTGGCGTAGCCCCCAATCATCACATTCCAAGAGAAGACGTTCCTCTCGACCATCTTCCCGAACACCGACCACGCAGCGAGTAGGTCGCCGAACCGCACGAGCATGCTCAAGATGGCGTTGCCGAGGCGAACGCTAAAGCTGGAAGCGAAAGAGGAGGTGGACGAGATGTGAGAACAGACGCTAAAGCCTTGCTCGACGGCGACCTTCCACTCGCAGAGGCGGAGGAGGGCGACGTAGGCGTCATCGTCCAGGCTACGCCCCTTGGCTTCCCCCAAGAGGCGAAGGGCCCCGTCCAGGTCGCCTCTGATGCAGAGGCGGCAGATTTCGGCGTTTGGGTCGGCAGGGCTGAGGGCAGAGGCTTGGAGTGAGCTGCGAGCGGCAAGGTGGGAATTTGGGGCGACTCCGGAGGGAAGACCGAGGGGTTTCGAGCGCGAAAGATTGGCTGGCAGGAGGAGGAGGCGTCGGCGACAAGGGCGGTTGTGATCGGAGAAGAAGGGCGAATTTGGTGGGCTGCGAGCAGAAAGCGCCATTGGAAGAGAGGAGAAGATGACATTGTTCACTCGTCCGTAGGTGATTTTAGTAAGCAAATAGTAGGGTTTTAAACTCTCCAACAAGATTTTGAGAATATAGTTTTTTTTTATCCCGCAAAAATTAAGTGGGCACCATTTTTTTTTTTTTATCCAAAATCATTAAATTTTATTTTTATTTTAGATTTTTTTTTACCATTGCCAAACTATTGAAAAAAAAATCCACTTTTTATTAGAAACGTCGAAAAGCGGCCCTCTTTCTTTTTCAAAACTAGCTTTAATTTTGAGATCATTGTAACTACGATCAGATATAATTATAATAATTCTGATGATGTAATTACCCTACGATTTTAATAGTTATGATTTTTATAACTATTACAATTGTTTAATTATAATAACTACGAGATTGTAGCTTCTACGTGTACTAAAAAAAGGTTTTAGGAGCGATTTTAAAAGACTTTTAGAAACGTTCATCAATCGCAGTTAAATCTACTGAATCAAATTTTCAACTGATGCATATGTTTGGCAGTGCTAAGGACAACTGAAATAGTAAAACTAATAAGTAGTTTAAATCATCTAACCGCTTCTTCTGATGTATATATTTAGAAGTGATTAATAATTGATTGTGTATATATTTTACAGAAATGTTCAATAACTAGCTAGTGCATTAAAGTAGGACATTTAGAGCGGTGGATATCCGTTTTTGATTGTTTGTTATTGCACCGGTTGTTAATTGATTGGGAAGTCTGATTATAGAAGCGGTTGGGAATGGACCTATAAATTAATTATTTATGTAATAGTTTGGAAACACTTATAAGTACTAGTTTTTGAAGCGGTTAAAAATCGCTCCTAAAATCAAATTTGAACTAGTAAAAAATTGATCCTCATATTGTAGTAGTACATTTATCTGATTTCTAAAATCAAATGTAATATCAAATTAAATTAATTCATGATATTCCTATTTCACTTCAAAAAACTAATTTCTATTCATAACATATCGCAATACCAAATCAACACATAATATTTATATTTCATCCCAAAATATTAATATATCTCATTAACATTTTACTCGATAATATACCACCAATAAAAAACCTTCTTCAATCCCCAAAATATATACAACCTTCAATAATAAGTCTTCTCCATCAAAAAAAAGCATTAAAAGGAATCTATCTTAATCTAAGTTACCCAAACTATTTCACTTCAATCTAATAGATTGATATCGTCTACATGTAAATCATCTTTATATGAAAATTGTAACATTGCATTTTCTTTAGTGACAAAAAACATAATCTGTATATTCCACACATATCTTAAATCAATACAAAAGTCCAACATTAAACATACGAACACAATGGGAAAAAATGACAAGTGAAATAATAATTACAAAATGAAAGTTGAACACATAGAATTTAATAATAAAATTTGCAAATAAGTAAGCTTTAAGAACAAGAGTGTTAGAATAGTATAAAAACCCATATGACTAAGACTGTGAATTAATTTGGTATAAATATTAATGTAATTACATTTTAAAGATAAAATGCTAGAATATAGTAGCAAAATACTTTAACAAAAATATTTGTACTTAAAAACCAACCTCATCGATTATATTCGAAAGAAATCATCTATGGTTATTATCTAGGGGGTAAAAATAAATAAATTTACTATTACGTATTTAATTATATAAATAATTTTAAACAATTATTTTATCTTGTGTGAGAAATGTTATTACATATACTAATAATAATTTGGGTCTATGAGAGCCCCAACACTTACAGGTATTATATACTTAGTATTTCTTGTGCAAAATTTTAGAAATAATCATTTTCTTACATCTGTCTTTTCATTTGCTATATTTTTGTTTATTACTGTGCTTCTCACAATTCCATATCTTTATTTTTTTCTCTCATTTCCTTAAATTTGTCTATCAAATCTGAATTACAGTGATAATGCAGCCCGCTAACTCCTAAACATTGAACCTGACGGTCCAAAAATCTGACTATATAAAGAATATAATTAAAGTTGAACCATATGTAATAGCTTTTACAAAAAATAAAATGAAATTATAAGTAAATTGCTACCGAAATGTTTGGACTTCTATTGGTTGTTTTCTTTCAAGTTTATCTTGGAGGTGATGATCCATAATCTCTTAAGTAAATTCTAACAAGAAAATAAATTGTTAATAGAATAAAATAAATATTTAAAAGACAACTTAAAAAGTGAAACATATTATTACCTCAAGTTGTATTGCCTCATCATCAACATGGGCACCTCCTTTCTTTTTTACTTTAGGGTTTAGGATAACAAATCCACATTTAACACCAAATATTAACAACATAAATTCTTATATCGGCTCAACAACTTATATTACTAATTTACACATTCCATCAAAAGCTAACTATATACATTACATTGCTTGTAATCAATATATAGAATCCCATAAAACCTAGAACTTGAAAGCTAAGAGCACTAAGTGTAAAACAGTAACTGAACAGTGAGAAACTAATTGTAAGGAAAAAAATTGATTTTACAAACTTATATTCCAATGATGGAATACTAGTGCATCCCTCTGCACGACCCCCTTTCTTTTTGTTTGCATTTTCTATATTAATTTTTGAAATTCCTAGCACAAAAAAATATAATGAAATTATAACATCTATAAACATATATTGAAAACAATTAATACTAGTTGTACCTCAATAAACTTCTAATAGTCACATAAAGCATCTCAAATTTTAGGTGTCAGTCTATAAGGAATAGGTCGTATGCAACAAGCTCTTCTTGTAAAAATATTTGAATCACAAGATGTAGCTTTCACTTTAGTCCTCCATCATTTCCATGCATCCCCCATCATTTGTATTATGACTCTTCTATGACAATTAAGGATATGGAAACATGCCTATAAACATAAAATGAAATATGCTAATGCTTTAAATTCAAAATTGGAATTAAACACTTGTTAACTTATAGTAACAAGTTTCTATGCATCGTTCATGCAATTTGTCGGCATTTATCCAATCTAAAAAGTTTAGGGATAACACAAGTTCATTCCATGCAATAGTGCAGGTGTCGATTGTCGATCACCGTAAGACTACCCCCATTTATTGAATTTCACTACTAGAACATGATCAGAATGTAATACATAAATATCTTTCATAATAGTCTTGACATATATTCTTTGCTGAGCTTGAGATGAAGACATGACCTTATTTTCATTAAAAAAATATATAATTTCCATTTGGTGTTCCAAAAATAATGCACGGTTCATATCCAAACATATTTATCACTTTGCTCATTAACCTCCTCATTTTGTGTATTATTTTGTATTAAATGGAATGTTGTGTACTCTCATTATTTATTTTCATTATCAACTCCTTTGTTACATGAGTATTCTCTCTTAGATCGTCTTTTGACTATTTTGGATTAACTTTCATATTCTTTTGTTTGTCATTTTCGAAAGTTATCTAAAAATAACAATATAGAATTGTACGATGTTAATCACAATATAAAAGTTCTAATTTAGACATAACGATCCCATTACAGAATGCTTGTTATACAAAATTTAATTCAATGATTTTGTGTGGATGAGTTGATTGAGAAATTGATGGATCACACACCATGGAGATTGCATCAAGATCAAATTTTTAGGCTGATCAAAGGAATAATCAATAAAAAAAAAAGGAGTGAATGAACTTATACTACTTGAGCATTGCAAATATGTTTGGTGATTATTAGTTGATTGGACTGAAAATTTATAAAGCTGAATATTGGAGAAACTATTAATGAAAAAATGGTCTAACATTTTGAACATATCACCAAGGTTTTGAATGATTCCCCCCTAGAATCATAGTTTACAAGTCTTTGTACATAATTTCACAATAAACAAAATTTACCTTGAATGGTGGTCCAAAGTTTGAGTCCGTCGCTGGTATTAGTATGTTTTGATTAGGATGGCACTGATGAAAAAATTTAGGGAACCATGATCTAAAATATAAAGTCTTGGTCCTCCCATTATACCATTCTGCTCAGACTAAAATTGCACAATGGTAATTGAAAATGTATGAATTTTCTAGTGGGAGTGGTATTTGTACTACTAGCTGTTGAACAAAAAAAACAATAGTTATATCTAAATCAAGTGATATAAGCCTGGTTAGATATTGCATGCCTTTTTGCATATTGAGATTTTACCTATCATGATTTAAATCCATGACTCTAACTTAAATTTTTGTTGTACTTTAATCACAATATAAACACTATAGAGAATCTCAATCATTTTTATTATTTCTATCAAGAATAGGAACAGGAACAAGAATAGAAAGAAGAATAGAGAATGAAAATTTACTAATCTACTTGTCCTTTGAGTACTTAAATGCAAGGAAATAGGGAGGGCTTCCGATAGCAATTTAGCGACAACCTGGCGAGGCAGTGAGCGTCAACCACTTGCGAGGTGGCTAGAGGCAGCCACTTGTGAGGTGGCTAGATGCAACCACTCGTGAGGCAGCAAATGCCAACATGTAAAACGATCACTGCCTTGCAAGGCAGCAACCGTTGCCCAGGCCAGATGACCACTGCGGCCGCACATGAGGTAACGGCTGCCTTGCGTGCAGCTGTTTGCTGCATCAGTAGGCAATGGCTGCCCCATGAGCGATCGATCGCTGCCTCATGAGGCAATGACTATCTCTTGTTGCTTCATCAGTCGTCGCATCGATGTTTGCTGCCTTACCAGCGGTTGCTAAACAAGAATAGTAAATAAGAACAAATAAGTTTAAAGAATTTAGGATTACCTTATCTGCGAGAGAATTTTCTTGCTCGAAGAGGAGTGGAAAGGAGATGACTTGTAGAACTAAGTTAATCCTCATCATCTGAACTCTAAAATTAAGATGAAAAATTACTCTAAAACTAAGGTAAAAATTACCTTGGAAGCATAAAAATCGATTAGGGTGGGAAAGCAACGACATGAGCTTGCAAGGCAACGCATGTTCATGCAATCATGTCCAAGAGTTATAGTTTTAATGTTTGACATCCCTCACTGTAGAGCAAAAGTAAAGGAGATCTCACTTGTGTATCAAGTGCATAGGAAGTCCTTGCAGGTTGGACGACCGAATACAAGGTAAGTGAAGTCCAAGAAGGTCGAGGACTTGATTCTTAGCAAGAGAATGAAAACTCAAGAATGCACGGGCGGATAAAGTCCTTGTAGATTGGAAGGTCGGATGCAAGTCAAGTAAAGTATAAGAAAGTCTAAATTCTTGGCAAGAGGAGAAAAAACCCAAGCAAATCATGGGATTGGATGTACGGGTGGATGAAGACTCAAAGGTAAGGATAAGTCTAAAGTTCAGAGAATAGGAGGTTCATCTAGCATGATGTAATAAGGACACAAGGGGAGCAAACTCTTGGATGCATTAAGAAAAATGGCCATCATTCAAATGATTATGAATACTAGTCGACTGATATTGACATTAGTCGAATGAACATAAATATCAGTTAACTAATACACTTAGAATAACTCTGTTTATGTTCAATTTTGTATAACAATCAACTGATACTAAGTTGGAGAACCGTCTACAAGGGCAAAGCTACGAAAGTAGCGGCTATTGTAGTGGGAGAAGCTTATTTAAGAATAAGATATTGTTTTAAGAAATTGTCTTTATGTACTAAGTTTTAGAAAGAACTTGTTTTTTATTTCTAAACTTATATGAATAGATATTATATTTCTTTTGATGACAAAGTTGTTGTCAAGAAAAATAGGGAAGTTATCTATTCTGGTACATTAGTAGATAATTTAAAAACACTCTTAATCCAAATAACTCTCATGATGCAACAAATGCTAATTAGAAACACATCTTCTAATTCTAATAAGAGAAAAGGAACCTTCGGAAATGAATCAAACATATCTTTGGCATATAATACTAGGTTATATTAACTTAAGTAAGACTCAAAGGTCAGTAGCTGATGGATCTTTGGGTTCATTGGTGATTCAAACCTGTGAATCTTGCTTGTAAGGTAAAATAACCAAGAGACCTTTTAAAAGCACAGGAGTATAGAGCCAAAGATTTGTTGGAATTAGTTCATCCTGATTTGTATGGACCTATGACTATCCAGGAAAGAGGTTGTTTTGAATATTTTTATTTTTTATGACTATTCAAGATACGAGTACATTTATCTGATGCACCACAAGTCTGAGTGCTTTGATGAGTTCAAAGAAAACAAGGCTGATGTGGAGAAACGTCATGGTAAAAGTTGATACACACTACGACCGGATCGTAGTGACGAGTACCTCTTAGGAAAGTTTAGGAATTACTTATCAATGGCTGGGATTTAATCCCAACTATTTGCACCTGGTACACCCCAACAGAATGGTGTGGCAAAATAAAGGAATATGACTCTTATGGAAGTAGTTAGATCGATGATGAGTTATTTTGAATTACTAAAATTCATTTTAGGGATATACTCTGAAAACGGTAATGAACTTAGTACCTTCTAAAGTCAGTGCCCTCTACTCCCATAGAATTATAGAATGAGTGTAAGCCTAGTCTGAATCTATTCAGATTTAGGGTAGTCCATCACAAAGGAGATACTGACAAGTTAGAATTACGTACATAAGCTTGACTGAATATCCTAGAGGAACGAAAGGTGGTTTATTTTATAGTCCCTAAAAGATTAGAAAGTCATTGTTAGCATCAATGCCCAATTTTTAGAAGAGAACTATGTATTAAACTACAATCCCATAAGTAAAATTATTCTCAAGGAAATA
Organism: Zingiber zerumbet; assembly: GCA_037833815.1. Taxonomy (NCBI): domain Eukaryota; kingdom Viridiplantae; phylum Streptophyta; class Magnoliopsida; order Zingiberales; family Zingiberaceae; genus Zingiber; species Zingiber zerumbet. The sequence continues at coordinate 1,684,649 of JBBMJZ010000067.1, read as the reverse complement.
AGAGAGGACATGTCTAACTTAGTACCAACAGTACAAGATAAGATACCACAAGAAATTACAACACGTGTCACAAAATAATACATAATTACAGACAGTGTCTTGTCGTAGTGGGAGAGTTATAAGGCAACCTGTTAGATTCATGTTTTTGGGAGAGTCTTCGGACTTGATCCCTGGTAAACATGAACCTGATCCCTCGACATATGATGAAGCACTCCAAGATAAAGATGCAGTATCTT
>JBBMJZ010000067.1:1648315-1666852 GCA_037833815.1 Zingiber zerumbet | reverse complement strand
AAAAATGATGAGAGAAGTGTGATGAGAGAAAATGAGAAAAGAGACTGTGTGATGAGAGTTATTGAGGGGAGATAAAGTATGATAAGAGAGAAAGCATCATGAGAGAGGATGAGGAGAGAGAGTGTAATAAGAGAGAGTGTAATGAAAGAGAATGAAGAAAGAGAAAATATGATGTGAGAAAATAAGGAGAGTGCATTGTGGTAAAAAGCGATTTGCTCGCCCCAGCACCTCTGTCAACCCGTTCCTAGGCCAATACGGAGGAGGTAAATCACGGGGGCTACTAGCCCGGACAATGACTAGTGTATAGAGGAGGATAGAAACCTGATTACTAGCTAGGATTTAACCCCCAGATCTCATTGTGGTAACACCTCATGTACTAGCCACTAGTCCATTCCGAGGGGACAAGGAAAGAGTGCATGATAGAAGAGATTAAGGAGAAAGAATGACGAGAAAGAGAGTATGATGAGAAAGAATAAGAAAAGAGAAAGTGATATGAAAAAAAATTTAAATAAATATATTAAAGATATTTTCATCAAAAATAACTTTTATTTTTATTACCATCAAAATCTAACGGAGAAGGTGATCACTACCTAAATTTTTAGATTTTATTTTAAAATTTTAATTCTATTTCTACCAACTAAATATAAAATTTAAAAATAAATTTATTCCATTATCCAACGTCACTCCTAAATCCAACGTCACATGGGATGGTGAAAGAAAAGAATCACACAGAAGCCTATTCGGCACCATTGATCAACTTTACTTGGTAACCTACCGCTGGACCTTAGTCTGCACTCCGGAGTATCTCGGCTGCTGTGATTTACGTTCCTCATGGTATTGGATCGGATGCGTCGGAGGTACTGGGGCAAACGATTTCACCTGTTGCCACGTTAGTCCGCACTCCGGAGGGTAAATTAGGGGTCTTTTCGTATCTATACCTTCTACGCTGCAGATTGCGGACGATTTCATCAGAGAGAGAGCCTGAGATGAGAATAGATAGATGAAAGGAGGATGCTGAGGAGGAAGCCGAGCAGGATCCAAGTGAAGGCAGAGGACAAGGAAGAGATCGACGAAGGCCGTCGCAATCGCGCTTCCACCTCCAGTCCACGTCCCAACTCCAACCCTAGCCCCAATTCCAACCCCCTCCACAAGTTCCTCGATCCCGCCCCACTCGACGCCGCCGCCAAAGCCCAGCGCATCGGCCTCCACCAAACCTAGTCTTAGACCTAGCCCTACCCATGGAGGTCGAGGTCAAGCTCCGCCTCCCCGACGCCGCCGCCCACCAGCGACTCTCCGACGCCCTAGCCCCCCACCACCTTCGCATCCACCTCCAGGAGAATCTCTTCTTCGACGGCGCCTCCGGCGAACTCTCCTCCCGCTTCGCCATCCTCCGCATCCGCTTCTACGATGCCGATGCCCGATGCGTCATCTCCCTCAAGGCCAAGGCCCGCCTCGTCGATGGCGTTAGCCGCGTCGAGGAGGATGAGGAGGACATCGACCCGGCCCTCGGACGCGCCTGCGCAGCTGACCCGTGGCGGCTGTCCGACGCGGCGGCCTCCTCTCGGATCGTGAGGAGGGTGCTAGAGGAGTTCGGATCGGAGGGAAAGATTGGATCTTTTGTGTGCTTGGGAGGGTTCCGGAATGTCAGGGCGGTCTACGCTTGGAAGGAGGGGCTGACTCTTGAGCTTGATGAGACGCAATATGTTTTCGGAACTGGCTACGAACTGGAGTGTGAGACGACAGATCCAGAGAAGGCCAAGGAGTTGCTGGAGAGTTTCTTGAAGGAGAATGGGATACCTTACTCTTATTCTGAAGCATCCAAGTTTGCTGTTTTCCGTGCTGGGAAGCTTTTACCCTAAGTGAGTCCATTTCTTTTCTCATGTTTTAATCCTTGTTTGAAAGAACTCGACCCGTGAATTCTCTTGTGCGTTCTTGTTTATCTGGTTCATTGTTTGAAATGTCTGGACCTCTGCATTTTCCCCAGGCATCCCCCAAATGGGAGCTTTCTAAAATCATGATCCTTGGAACTCATCTTTTATGCAGAAAAACATCACTAAATTCTCTTCATTTGAGAAGGAACTAGGACAAGTAGTGATTAGTGTTTTTTATTTGATTCAATGTGAACTATCATTCCAATTTTTGGGATGCCAGTGTTTACAGTTACATATATGGCCACAGGAGAGTGCATTGGCTAACGTCACATAGACCACATATTTGATTGCATAGACAACCTAATCTTGCATATCGAAACCAACAGCATATAGAGGATCTTAAATCTAATATGTGGTTTGGTTCCCTGTCACAAATATGTGTCCACCTAGGCCACTTTTTAAAACCATGTTTCCTCTCCATTTCCTGCTGATTTGATCGAAAAAGATAACATAATTGGATGGAATTAAATTCATTCCTCCAATTTTAAGTCCTACTTTTTTCCTTTTCCTCTTAATTCCATTCAAGTAAACACACAGATTTCAACATTTAGTGCATAAATAATAATTATCCTGAAGGAGAAACGAGATTTGTGCTACTTTGTAGATTTCTCTGTCAAATAACTCTTAGGTATGTACCTGTATTGATTATGGCGCTGTAACACAGACGGAATTCATGATACTCGCCTTTGAGAGAAAATTATTGGGTCCACTTTCTTAGCCTTTCATTGATTTTAATTGAGCTGTAAGATCCATGTGACTGACCTTAAGTAATTGGGACAAATAACTTAATGATAATGATTCTTTTCAATTCCATCTATTGCAACATCCTCTATAGTCCACTGTGATAACTGCACTGCAAATGGCATATCGCTCAATTCTGGAATGATATTCCAGATGAAATGGCACCTCTGATCGAATTGGAACTACCGTGTATTTGGGTTTTAGATCTGATTTCCAACACATGATTGTTGATATATAACAAACTCTTCTGATAACATAAACTTTTAAACTAGTGATTAATAAGTTAAGTTAGCATGGTTACTAGAGTAGCAGGTTCTATTTTTGAAGTAAAGCTATTTAAATCCATGTCTGAATTGAAATTGAATTTTAAATTTCACAATTAGGGTCTATTTGTTTCAACATACTATGACCTTAAGACTCACGAAATAGTTCCATGATTATTCAAAAATTCTTTCAGTAAATTATGATCTCTCTTCCACCTCTCCCACATATGATGCAATGGACTTGGGTGATCTATGAAAGAAACTACTCCACTGAAATCATCTACAACCCACAGCATCATAGATTTCATACATATACCTCAAAGTTAATCCACTTTCTAACACTTTCTTTTCCCTCAAAAAGGCAATTACCTTACCAGTAGCCAAGGCAATTTTGAGCCTGTGTCGTATATCTTAGCTCTTTTCTGGCCACTTGGCAATTTTTAATCTGTGTTCCACTTAATATTTAAACTTATTTGTATAGCATAGCTCTTTTCTTGTAACTCGTCAATGCTTTTTCTTTGACAATCTAATTTGAAGTGGCAACGTGAAACCTAATATCTCTTGCTAAATAAGCCTCCACTTATGCTATTCAGCTTTTGCAGGTTCCGAGTTTGATGGAAGTGATTTAGTGGGATCCCGTTATGATGCTTCGTAGGAAACGTCATCGGTGTCTAATATCTCCATGTAAGCAGATCACTTTATGAATGTAATAAAGTAGACTTGATGATATAGTCTACCCCTGAACAATGGCAACTTGATGGTAAAGATGAAAAAAGTGAACTTCAAATTATTTCCAAATTTTGTATTGTATTATTTCGGTCATTTATTCTGAGGCCTGCCTACAAACCATTCTTCCAACTGATATGTTAATTGCGATAAAATAATTTCAGTTTTTTAGTCAGTAATTCTGTCAACTTCTATAAGGTTGCTCGACACCTTTCATCCTTAGTGTTCTCTTGTAGTTACTGACAACCTACTCCTTTTGATCTATGTTTTTCGATAGCAACATGAATACGGATTATATATAAACTATCGAATTACACAGCATGGAAAGGGACATACTGCAAGAATAGATTTAGCTTCGTGAAACAGCAACATTCATGCCTTTGGCCGTGAATATATCATAAATTAGACTAACAACATTAACTGGCCAGCAAAGACAAATCACTCATCTAACTTGGCAGCTGCAGAGGCATAGCTAACACTGCTATCTCGTGCGCTCTTGCACTGGCTCGATTGCTCATATTGCAGGAAATCAATTTTGATCTTAGCCGAGCAGTTCTTCAACATCTGATAAAAGAAGAGGGCAATAAGATTATGACAAACCAAATCCAAAAAATCGCAAAGGAGAAGCAGCAGTAGTACATGGAGGAAGATGCTGATAGGACGGCGTCCACAGATTGTGTTGCCGTAGTCCTCTAGATATTGTTTGAATGCATTCGTGTCTCCCGTCTCGATGATGTCCATGCCCAGGTGGTCCAAGGCCTCGATGAATTTATAAATAGGGCCATGCTCCTTGTCGTAGTATGTATAGTTGAACCTGCATGTCACAATTGTACATGAGAATCAGCAAAATGACTTGTCTGCAAAGGCGATGCCACCATATCGACAGAAGCATGAAATGTTAACAGCTTTACTAAGGCATTATGTCCCTCAGTCGTTTAGTTATTGTTGGAGGAAATTCTGTTATATGTAGGTTTAGGAACAAGTGAAACGTAAGCTTACACAACTTCTGAATGAAAAATAATGAAAGGCAAAGAACTGTTGCGATTGGCATACCTAGAGCCCCAGTGGCAAAAATCAGATGACACAGAGAAGAAATTCTTGGGATTATCCACATACTTCGCAAGCAATTGCCCATACATGGCTTCATTTTCTGTGTTAAGAGCACCGACCAAAATGGGGACAACTTTCACAGGATAACTGTAAAATGGGGAAAAAGTGTAATAAGCACCCTCCGAGTGGAAAAATTTGGATGATCTCGAGTCAGTATAATTACCCATGAAACACTTTAGCAAGGTAAGGTAAATGCATTTCCATGCTATGTTCTGCCTCATCTACATGAAGATCCATAAGCTCAAACTTTCCTGTTGCCTTAAGCTCATCAATTACTGTACAACAAAGAAACATCAGAAATGAATATGAAACTCATTCCCTCGTTTAGGCAACAACTAAAGACTGTCTGATGAAAGCATCCTAGTTATTGCAAAGAAGTCTGAATGGCAAATAAAATCTAGTTATTGTAAATAAAATCTGTGCGTTTTATAATATGTAGGTTTTACCTTGCGTATCAACCTGCAAGTCTCCCAAAGGTGTGCTATAAATGGTAGCTCTTGTAAGGGCACATCTTGGAGTATAACAATGGTGCGACGGACCAAGTAGAAAAACTCGTTCACTGAAAAAAATTGTCCACATGTTAGTGAAATGAAGAACTAGCAAATTGTGACAGAAAGTTGAACATAAGAAAGTATGTATTAACACAGATGTCTGATAGAAAATTTAAATATCAACTAAAACATGTCCAGCAGCCAACATTATTATTTAATCTGATTGTCTCTACATGCAAAATATAAAGAAAACAGAAAGATAGAACATGGATATATGTTACTAACCTAAGCTTGGAATGGAGTCTATATATGGGCACTAAGATCATTTGAAGACATGTACCTTTTCATCTTCCCATAATCGTGATCTTTTTTAATTGGAATGCGAGTTTGTTTATACAAGAGAACTAACTGATCTTGTCACTAAAAGGAGCTCAATATTTTGATCATATGAAGACTGTAATTTTTCTGTCTTACAATATCCTGGTCTATTCTGGAATCAGTTTGTTTTGTACAACAATATAACTAACTGATTTTGTAACTGAAAAGAAAATATTTTGGGGACAAAAGATTCCTGGATTGATGAACCACCGTTTTTATCATTATTAAGATAAGTTTATCCAAGACTGAACAAACAACATATCATATCCATGCACTAGAGAAATCCTTACCACAAGAGTATCATCCTAGCAAGATGACTAGAATATTTCCTAAAAATATACTTAAATGGCTCAAACCACATAACCAGTTCAATGGAGGGAAAATGATCTACCGACGTGGAAGCTCAAATCTGCATTTTGAAAGCTGGCTGCTAAGGCCTATAACATTTTCCCTAAAACTATGCATGTCCCAAAACATTGAACCTTGCAATATTGACCAAGGCATACGAAAACCAGACAAAATTACTATCACAGATGCAGGATAATGCAGAATGATGTCAGATGCCCTAATCCATAGGTTGAGTTAAATAACTTCACATATTCTAAGAGATACATAGTATGGAATAGCAGTAAGATTATAAAATAGGATACCTATTATGTAATTACTGATTATCATGGATTTGGTCAAAGAATGTAGAAAGCTTACATGCTCTCAGGGTCGATGTTAGCAAATGCAAAAGCTGCACAACGGCCTGAATACGAGTAGCCAGCATGCCTGAAAGAGTAATATGTATATTTATTTTTCATCTAATTGATCATAACTATGTATCAGAATTATGAGCTATAAAGATGCTGACTTACGGAGCAATTACACCTCTAACACCAGGAGATTTCGTCAGGTGAGTTGCCAGGAGCCATCTTTCAAGATCCTCATCTAGTTTCTTGCCTGATAAGAAAGTCAAACATCTATTATATGAACTGCATTACATAGCATGCTCAAGTAAAACTTAAATGAACTAAGAGATGCCTTCTTTCCAGAAATTAGGGATCAAAATACGTATTTCAGAAACAAGATGGAAATTCCGGAGGGAAACTGTAACAGATCATTCAATGCACCTTCGAGCAGATATAGGCCAGCGGATAATTCTTTAATTGGTACGCATTGGAAAGTATTATTACAATTAAGCATCTCAAACTCAATCCGGTACATGAGTGGACGATTCAGGCACCGTTCAAACTTAGAACAAAAAAAACGAAAAGGAAAAAAAAAAAGAGAGGTTATTTGATGGATGAATTAAACCTTCCAACTCCCAACTTCTTTTTTCTTCAGCCAAATCGAGGAAATTCCTGGCCTGGGATTCATTGAGAATTTCTGGTGTCTACTTTCTAATATAATCACGTTATTCTACCCGCTCCGTCACAATCCCACCAAGTGTTCGCATCTCCAAAACCTTAAAATACTTCATTCCCTCATGACACCAAAAATTCGATCCAATTTCTAACAAATATTTTTTAAAAAACGAAATTTCCGCAGAAGGATCAACAGATCGAAAACTAGGGAGGTTTGGAGGTGAAGCTCACCGTTGTCGGTGTACCAGGATCCCGCATGAACTGCTCTTCTGATCCTCTCCATTGGAACCCTCCGCTACCAGATCGAAGGGAAAATCAATGATCAATCGATCGATCGGGACAAGAGCAACCCTACTCAATCGCTTTTAGAAAGGCGAAACTACGTAAATATATATAGCATACATGATGAGTAGTTTAAATAGAGTTTTTTTCGGCGGTCAGTAAAGGAAATATCGTCGGACAGATCCGATCCAATGTCTCTTTCCGTAACGCGTACGAAATAATCGCTGAGACTAAATCAATGTGGGATGTGGCAAGGTGTAATTCGTTCGAAACAGGTTGTATGTTTGATGGCTTGCACGCGATCAAGATTTGATCCTTGCGTTCCCACCACGCTTGCACGGCAGTTACTAAATCATCGGGCTTACGTGGCAGAATCGAAGCCCGTTTGAATTCACAAGGTTAGTTACCCAGCGTAATTTTTATTAATATATTAATGATATAATAATATACATATATGTTTTTTTTATTAATTAAGAATATGATAACCTTAAAAATCTATTTTTTTCATCAATAATTATTATTTTTATTAATATTATATATTTTATTATTTAAAGAGGCCAAATATTCTCTTTCAACTCTACTAACTGTTAATATTTTTTAAAAGCATTTATATAATTTATAGCAATAACTAGGACGAATTTGATTATAATTGTTTAGAATCTCTTTTTTTTTTTTTAAAGAAATTTGTCCATGAAAAAGTTGTAGGAATGTAGGAGATTTAATTAACATAATGCAAATTTTATACTAAAATTATTGGTGCAATTGTTCTTAGGTAAAAATTAACTAATTTGACTAAGTTTGAGTTGGCTCGAGCTTAACTTTTGATATTTAACACGTATGAGAAAGAAGTCAGTAAGTCAAGGGGTGATTAGATACTTGTTTGAGAAAGTCCTAACTGAAGATTAGACAATAAAAAGTCTTAATTGAAGGTTAGATAATAGTAAAGACCTAGTTGGGAATTAGGTAGTGAAAGTCTTAACCGGAGGTTAGGTAACAGTAAAACCTAATTGAAAACTAGGCAATGGAAGTCCTAGCGGGGCTAGGCAAAGAAAAGTCCAAGTGGGTCAAGGAGGATCACATGTTGGAAAACGAAAATCCTAACTACGATTAGGTAAGGAAAAGCCTTAACTGAGGTTACGTAGGGTGGAAGTCTATTAAGTAACTAGTCCTAATAGGGGTTAGGCAAAGGAAAGTTCTAACTACGGTTAGGTAAGAGAAAGCCCTAACTGAGGTTAGGCAAGGTAGAAGTCTACCGAGTGACTAGTCCTGAATGGAGGTTAGACAAGAGAAAAATCCAAGTGAGTTAAGGAGGACCATATTTGGTAATCGGAAGTCCTAGCAGGACTAAATAATAAGAAAGCCCTAGCAGGTCAAGGTTGATTGGATGCTAGATAATGGGGAGTCCCAATGAGTCACAATTGACTATGGGGTTGGGTAAAGGAACCCCAAACTCTACTCTAATTGATTACGTAAAGTGTCTAATCGTTTGAGAGTGTTTTGCAAAAACAAAGTGAGGGTTGGAATCAATTAAGGCAATTGATTCAACCTTTCCCAATCGATTGGAGCATTTGTTGCGAGAGAACATAGGTTTGGTGAATCAATTGAAGCAATCAATTTAGCCTTTCCCAATCAATTGGGCTCATCGATTGGGGCCTTTATCACGAGAGAACATGAGCTTGGGAATCAATTGGACAATTGATTAGGTCATTTTCTCTCGCAAACAGAAAGTTTATGAATTAATTGTTGTAATTAATTAGAAGCTACCGAATTAATTAGTATGACTCACCAATCGATTATGAGTTTGAATAAGATTAATTAAAATTTTATATTAGTCTCTTAGTTTTTAATTGCAAGTGTTTCTTAATCAAGCTATAAGTCGAGAAAATGTTGATTTATTTTTGCAGGGCAATTCACCTCTCCCCTCTTACCGGCCACCAAAGGGACCAACAAGTGGTATCAGAGCGAGGACACTTCAGAAGGACTATCCGCCGACCGAAGCAAAGAAACCAATGGCCTGACCAAGCATCGTTCTATCAAAATTTGAGGGAGACTTCACACACTGGAAACACCGAATGGAGGTATTTCTAAAAACAAACTTTGAGATTCGTTTAATAATTAAATATGGTTTTGTAGCTCCTACAAATCAAAACGGAGAGAAGGAAAGAGTTTTTGGATGAAGAAATAACAAAATGATTCCGTAGCAAATAATCGAGCGGAATGTCACTTACTGAGCGTGATGCCGCCTCAAGAAGCCAATCACATCGGGAGTTACTCGTCGGCCAAAGAAGTCTGGGAAAAATTCCTAGAACTCCACGAAGGCACATCTGAAGCCAAGCTCGCAAAAAGAGACATACTTCGGAACAAACTAACGAATATTTGTTTGGAAAGAGGTGAGAAGATAGCCGATCTACACGCGAAGGTCAAAGAACTAATCACCGGACTCAAAAACCTTGGTGAAACGATAACCAACCGGGACACAATACGCTATGCACTCAATGCCTTTCCCATGACTCCAGAATGAACCTCAATAATCGACGCCTACTACATCTCAAAAGACCTGGAGGTAAGTACCCTAGAGGAACTTTTTCTACTCTAGAACTACATGAAACGAGATGTGCAGGGGCAACAAAAGAATCAAGCCAGATAATGGCAATGAATGCAACCAAGAAGGATGAACCCAAGTCAGACTCAGAAGAAGATCAAGAAACGTATATGGTAAGGAATTTCAGAAAATTTTTAGTTCTAATAAATTAAAAGAAATGCAGAATAAAAGAAATCTAAGAAATAGAAGAAGGGTTCGATGCTACCAGTGTCAAAAGGAGCACAAGATTCTAAAAGCTACTTGGGATGACAACTCATCATCTGAGCCCGAAATATAAGAATATGTCGGTCTAGCACTAATGGCGAACCATGAAGAGCTAAACACCTCAGAAGCTAGCATCGATAAAGGGGAGCGACTTCAGATGAATGTAGCGAAGCAGGGGGAGAGTCAGGTTTCAAGTCTGATATAATAAGTGAGGTATGCCCCTTACCTCCTGATCAACTTTATTATGGTATTAAGTCTATGGTAAAATCTATGTACAAATTAAAATGTAAAAATAATGAATAAAAAAAAATGAAAACTTAGAATTAAAAAGAATTTTAGCAAAATCATGCCTGATAGAAAATTTTGATAAAATAAAACTTGAAAATGATAAATTAAAATAAGAAATAGAAAACTTAAAAAATTCTGTTTGTTCAAATATTTTTGTTTTTAGAAACTATAGTGGATTAAACTGGTACTATAGATTTCACAAAAGTCAGATCAGAAAAATATCAAAAGATTATATACCTAGAAAATACATGATTAACACTGTAGGAAGGAACCTATATTGGGTTTTAAAAACTTATTTAAATAAAAAATGAAATTAGTGTTAGGGCTTTCAGGTAGAAAATTGAATATTTGAATTCATTAAAAGACTTTATCTAGAAGTGGTTGATGATCCAATAATCAAGAAGGCCTAGTGCCTCTCCACAGCCTAGAAGTCAATTTCTGAATTAAATATTTAATTGACAAACTGATAAGCATAAAAATAGTTAATTGCCTTCAATATTTGCCAATGGTAATTTTTTCTAAAAATATAAAAAAAAAAGTTTACTTCACTTAGAGTTTTTAAACTTAACTCAGCAATTTTTTTACAGCAGACTTCATTTAAATTTCTATTAAAATATTTTTTATTTATTTATTCTGTTGCACCAAATTTTTTAACTTAGAAATTTCTTTGCCTGAAAAATTTTCTCACTTAGAATTTTTCATGTGATCAAACCCCATTTTTTAACTTAGAGTTGTTAAGAAATCCCATTTTTTATGTGATCAAAGGGGGAGAAGGATATTAAGTGTAGGAGGAGGTATAATCCAATTTTTTAACTGAAAAATCTTTTTGCACTTATTTGTAATATTATTTGTTTTTACAATTGCATTTGTTTACCTTATCTTAACTTGGGTTGCTCAAATCAAAAAGGGGGAGATTATTGGAACTCCAAGGTTTTTTTGATGTGATCAAACAAGTTAAGATCATGCTTGGTTTAACCCTTGTGTCTAAGTGTGCAGGAGCTTAGGAGCACAGGAAGTCGAGCGGAAGACGCGGCTAGCAAGAAGGATGACACAGGAGAGAGCCGACGGGCTGGGTGCGTCCGAGGGACAAGGTGGCCGCGGAAGAGTAAACCGGTGGATGAGAAGAACGTACGCGATGTTAGAGAGACGAGAAACCAGGGAGGAAGGTTGCTCGAGGATAAGGCAGGAAATTACGTTCGAGTGAGCTCTATTCCGGATGGCCGAGATCACCCAAGCTAGTGGAGCCGGAGTGGAAGACCTAGACCGAGACGAGTTGAACTGGAGCAGAGGAACTTGACTATAAAAGTCAACCTTGTTGACTTTTGTGGTATGGGCGCCCAGAGCCTATAGAGTCTGAGCGCCTGTAACCATTCCAAGCGTCCGGAACCCAAATGTTATCACAAGTGACGTGGACGTTGATCGACGCGTCGGGGATACAACTCTATCCCCCTCCAGGCACCCGGAGCCCTTCCAGGTGCCCAAAACATTGCTATAAATATATCGCTAATTTCAACAGTTAGAACAAAAACTTGTAATCCATTTCTGTCAGTTCTACTTTTTCTTCGGTGTTGTTAACATTATAAGAGGCTACTCCATCCGAATGAGATCTTCAGAAAATGTGCGCTTCATTTTCCTTGGATTAGCAATCTTCTTATTGCAAACCAAGTAATTCTCCTCGTGTCTTTCCCTTTTTAATTAGTCTCTTTATTCTTATTAAAAGTGTTCTCAATTTAGCTTAAAGTCCGAGAAAGGGTTGATTTGTTTTTGTAGGACAATTCACTCCTCCCCTCTTGCCAGTCTCCAAAGGGACCAACATTATTCTCCTTGTGTATCATCAGAACCACTAATATTACTTAATTATAAGATTAGACCCCATGTGTGTTCCTTATGAAATATACATTAGTTTGCATAAAATGCCAGGCGAGGCAATAACACTGAGTAGAATAACCCAGCTAAGCAGATGAATGCCATTATAAGGGATTCTTGGATAGAATACACTACTAAGTGAATTATTTATGCAAGCTGAATAGTTGAGCCAAGCAATCGTATTTTCCATATATTACCAAGTAGTTTTCATAATGAATTCTCGGACGGGATAATGGCACGGTCGAGCACATAATGCCGATAGAAATAAACAGATTGGATCTTTATAAGCAATTTTCATAATAAATTCCCAGACAGAATAATGGGATCGACGAGCACATATACCGAATGAAATAAATAGACCGGATATTCATAAACAACTTCCATAAAGAATTCTTTGACTGAATAATAAGCTGAACGAGCACATAATGTCGAACCAAATAAACATGCCAGATATTCATAAATAACTTCCCTAAAGAATTCCCGGACTGAATAATGAGATGGACGAGTACATAATGTCGAATGAAATAAACAGGCCGGATATTTATAAACAACTTTCATAAAGAATACCCGGACTGAATAATGAGTCAGATGAGCACATAATGCTGAGCGAAATATACAGGCCAAATTTTCATAAACAACTTTCATAAAGAATTCTTGAATTGAACAATGAGTCAGATGAGCACATAATGTTGAGCGAAATAAATAGGTCGGATATTCATACTCGGGATGAAAGTCGCAGTTCGACTGTATAGAGTTTAAAGTCATCATTCAACTGTATATGGTTTAAAGTCACATTTTGACTGTGTAGAGTTTAAAGTCGTCATTTAACTGCATATGGTATAAAGTCGTAGTTCACGTGTGTAGAGTTTAAAGTCATTATTCGACTGTATAGAGTTTAAAATCGCCACTCGACTACATAGAGTTTAAAATCAACACTCGACTGTATAGAGTTTAAGTCATCATTTGACTGTATAGAGTTTAAAGTCAATGCTCGACTGTAGAGTTTAAAGTTATCATTCGACTATATATAGTTTAAAGTCGCATTTCAACTGTGTAGAGTCTAAAGTTGTCATTCGACTGTATATGGTTTAAAGTCGTAGTTCGATTGTGTAGAATTTAAAGTCGTCATTCGATTGTATATGGTTTAAAGTCATAGTTTGACTGTGTAAATTTTAAAGTAATCTTTCGACTGTATATGGTTTAAAGTCGCAGTTCGATTGTATGGATTAGACCTAATTCCTCAGGATGCTAAATAAATTTCTTAGATGAATTCTCTTATATTTTCATTAAGCATACAAAAGTTGAATAAAATACACGAGTAAGTTACAAGCGTACTTGTCAAGCTCTATAAGGCTGGAGATGGTTGGCGCTCCAAGGACTTTCTAATTTTTTGCCCTCTGCATCTTGGAGATTGTAAGAGCTTGAGGCGAACTTCTGTATTACCTTGTATGGTCCTCCCCATTGTGGATCCAGTTTATTAATGTCTCTGACCGACTTGATGCATTTCCAGACTAGATTGTCCACCTGAAAAAATCTAGGGATAACCCTTCTATTATAATTTTGCCCAATTCATTGGTGATATGATGTAAGCGGAGCTGCCACTTTGTCCTGCACTTCTTCTATTAAGTCGAGCTCCATAAGACGTTGATCAACATTATCTTCATCATATAAGCACCTTTTGTCAGATTCTACGCCAATTTTGACTGGGACCATTGCTTCACCGTCGTAGACTAGATGAAAAGCAGTTATACCCGTCGACTCTCGGGGAGTTGTGAGATATGCCCATAATACATTGGGTAATTCATCCACCTAACTGCCTCCAACATAATCCAACTTGGTTTTAGTTATTGAATAATCTCTCTATTTGTTACTTCAGCCTGCCCATTGCTTTGTCGATAAGCTATAGAGGTAAAGGCTTGTGTGATACCATATCCCAAATACTATTCTCAGATTCTTTTATCCTGGGATTGCCTTCCATTATCGTAAACCAGCTTATGTAGAATGTCGAATCTGTAAATAATATGATGCCATAAGAATTTGATAACCATTGACTCAATTATTTTGGCTAAAGGCTAGATCTCATCCATTTTAAGAAATAATCTACCGCCACCAATAAAAATCTCTTCTGAGCAGGTGTCAGGGGGAAAGATCCTACTTTGTCCATACCCCATTGATCGAATGGACAAAAAATAATAGAGGTTTTAAGCAATTTTGTAAAATGATGTGGATATTTTGATGTTTTTGATAAGATAAATAGGTCCTTACTAGTTGAGCTGCATCAACTTATAAAGTAAGCTAAAAATATCCAACCAATAATACCTTTTGGGCAAGAGGTAGACCTCCCGTATGACTTTCGTAGGAAACTTGATGCACTTCATGTAATATATAGGGCACATCGTATGGCCCAATGCACTTGAGTAAAGGATAGGAGAAGGCTCTCTTATAAAGATGATCTCCAATCATAGTGAATCGAGCAACCCTTTTCTTGAGTGTACTTACTTGTTCCCCTTCAGCTGGCGGAATACCCTACTGTAAGAATATGATGATTGGCGTTCTCCAGTCGCTTTGTAGCGCCATATCGACCTTCCAATCAATGGAAGCAACTAATAATGTTTAATCAATAGGCTTATCCAAATTCTAGGAGATTATGGAAGAGGTTAATTTAGCTAACTCATCTGTTGTTTGATTGTTTGAACGAGGAACCTTATGTTTAATTACTTCCTAAAATTCAGTTTTCAAATTATCAAATGACTCTGCATATAACTTGAGTCGTTCATTGTTGATCTCAAAATTGTTAGATAATTGCTGAGATGCCAATTGAGAATCTGAATAAATTTGGACCCGAGCGACCCCTACGTGCTGCGCAGCTTGCAATCCAGCTATTAATGTCTCATACTCTGCTTCATTATTAGTGACCCAATAATTTAACTGAACGGATAATTGCATTCGATCTTCCTTAGGTGATATAACAAGAATGCCTATCCCACTACCCTGCCAGGTAGAGGATCCATCAACATATATCTTCCAAGTCTCCTCATTTTTAGGACCTTGTACTTCTGTGATAAAATTGGCTAGGGTCTGAGCTTTGAAGGTGGCTCAAGGTTGATATTGTATATCATACTCACTGAGTTTAATTGTTTATTTGATCAATCTTCCAAATGCCTTAGGGTTAACAAGCACGCGGCCCAAAGTGCTATTAGTTAACATGATGATTGAATACGATAAAAAATAAGAACATAACCTTCGAACAACTAAGACCAATCCATATGCTAATTTCCTGAGTGCGGTGTAACGACACTCTGCTCCTTTTAATAAATGGCTCAAAAAATATACAGGCTCTTACTCTTTTCCCTCCTGCCTTACCAACACTGAACCAATAGTATGCTCATTAGCTAATAAATAAACCCATAAAGTTTCACCCACTATTGGCTTACCTAATATAGGTAGAGCAGCCAGATAATTCTTCAGTTCCTTGAATGCCTTGCTGCAATCAACATCCCATTGAAACTTGGTCGCTCGGTGAAGTATATTGAAGAAGGGAATGTAAGTATCCCGTGGTAGTTTTGATGTAGTCAACCAAGTTAAGTTAGGTCTTATTGTGTTTAATCCGTGTGTCTAAGTGTGCAGGAGCTTAGAAGCACAAGAAGTCGAGCGGAAGACGTAGCTAGTGAGAAGCGTGTCACGAGAAAAGAGCCGATGGGCTTGGTGCATCCGATGTATGAGATGATGCAGAAGAGTACAGCGGTGGATGCATGAGAAGGACGTGCGCAACCGCCCGAGAGATGAGAAGCTGGGGAGGAAGGTTGGTCGAGGAGAAGGCCAGAGTTGGGTTTGGGTGAGCTCAATTCTGGATGGCTGGAGCATCATCCAAGTGAGTGGAGCAAAAAATGGTTAAAAAGGGAAATTAACCATTTCAGATGACTAATATGAAGATGCCTTCAAAGGATTGGAAGTCAACTTCCATGAATAGTACAAAGGCCCCTTTAAAGGCTTAGAAGGCACCTTCCATGAACAGTACGAAGGTACCTTCAAAGGCTTGAAGGTGCCTTCAGTGAGCAGTGCCAGTCTAAAGTAACTATTTGTTGACGTTGAGTTATGGATAAAACTTTATCAACTTGAAGACGTCTTGAACCCTTTTGAAGGCGCCTTCCACCTACGGATAGGATTTTCTAAGAGCTATAAAAAGGTTCCTGAAGCTAGGAAATATTGAATAACTTGAACAACAACTCTTGTACTCTTTCATAGTTTATTTCTTGAGTTGTCAACGTGTGTAAGAGGCTTCTCTGCCTGCAATGAAGGAGGTCTTCTAGTGTCTTTCACTGCCTTAGATTAATAACCATCTAGGTTGTAACCAAGTTAATTTCTAGTCTTCTTTAAAGTTGTTTAGTTCAGTTTTATTACTATTATAATAATTGTGTTACTAATCAAAGGATCGAGAAAGGGGTTTATTTTTTTATAGGCAATTCACCCGCCTCTTGCCAGCCCCGCTGCGCCAACATGTGGTATTAGAGCAAGAACGTCTCAGAAGGACTAACCGCCGACTGAAGCACCGAGACGATTGTCGAACCGAGCATCTACCCACCAAAGTTCGAGGGAGAATTCACATTACGGAAGAAATGCATGGAGGTATTTTTTAAAACTGATTTTGAAAATTCTTTGATAATTAAATATGATTTTGTAGCCCCCAAAGACCAACAAAGAGTTGAAAAAGAAGAGTATATTTGGACCAAGAAGGATCAAGCGAACTTCATAGCAAATGGACGAGCATAATTCCATCTGCTGAGCGTGTTGCCTCTGCAAGAAGTCAACAGAATTAGCACCTATGAATCAGCAAAGGAACTTGGGTGAAGTTCCTAGAGCTACATGAGGGTACATCTGAAGCCAAGCTTGCAAAATGAGATATGCTCCGGAGCCAACTGATCAGCCTCCAGCTGAAAGAAGAAGAATCGGTAGTATAACTGCACGCTAAACTGAAGGAGTTGATCACCAGACTCATAAATCTCAGAGAAAAGATAACAAACTGAGATTCCTTAAGGTACACATTAAATACTTTTCCAAGGACACCCAAATGGTCCTCAATTGTCGACTCCTATTATATTTCTAAAGATCTAGAGGTAAGCACATTAAAAAGTTTATTTTCCACTTTGGAACTTCACTAATCTAGATGTGCAGAATTAAAGGGGCCCAGACAGAACATCTCCCTGAAGGCAAGAACGGACTATCCAAACTCTGAAGCGTCAATTAATGAAGATGAAGGGGCCCTAAAGGTAAGAAAATTTAGTAAATTTATTAAATCTAATAACTTTAATAAGTCACAGGCAAAAAATTACTTTTAGGGCAAAAGAAAGGTTCGATGCTACAACTGCCAAGGAGAAGGGCACATCAAGGACGACTACCCCGAACTGAAGAAGAAGGATAAGGATAAGGGTAAAAGTTTAACAAGATCAAAGAACAAGAATCTGAAGGCCACATGGGATGAATCGTCGTCCTCCGAGTTCGAGATCGAAGCCTACGCCGGACTAGCTCTAATGGTAAGCCACGAAGGAGAAGTTGAAAGCAACTCAGAGATGATCATTGATGAAGGGGGGAGAATCATCAGAGGAAAGCTGTGATAAAGGAGGAGCATTATAACACGAGGTAAGTGAGGTACGTGATGTGCGTAGATTATATACACTTTTATACATGTTTTGATACACATATACTTATATTTCATGAGCATAATCTATGTTTATTGCACTATATTTTATTGTAATGTCATATTTCTACTCTTTTTGTTCTAAGATCTTCTCTTTACTTGTTTTTGATTGATAGGACGCAATTTGGAGCGAAAACAGAGCAAGGGTCAAGTCATGGCCATGTGGACCACACGGTCGTGTCACATTTCCAAAGAAGAAGAAGACTTTGGCTGTGTGACCCACACGACCGTGTCAACTCCATCAGCAGCATCCAGAGCATGGTCGTGTAGATCCACACGATCGTACAACATTTATAGAAAGTAAGAAGATCTCTGTCGTGTGACCTAGCCGTGTGGCCAAAGCAGAAGAGAAGAAGAGCACGACCGTGTGAATCCACATGGCCGTGTAGCCCTGTTGGGTTTTTCGGGCCGCGAAAACCGTTTTTCGCGTCGCAGAAACCCCGAAACTCCCTAGCCAACGGATCCGTGCAAAGTAAAAACTTTCAAAAAATACGAGTACGAGTTTCAAAAACCTCGATCTACTCTTAGATCTATAAAGGAATAGAACTTTTACCCTTGATGCGTGCCCTTTTCGTATCCCGCAAGTCCAAGGTACGCCGGATCTCAAGATT
>JBBMJZ010000067.1:1620040-1637722 GCA_037833815.1 Zingiber zerumbet | reverse complement strand
GAGCCAAAAGGACGAAAGGGGAGGGGGGGGTGGAGGGAGGCTGGGAGGAGCTTGCCATCGAAAACAAGGAGGACGATAAAGAACAACGAAAAGATTTGAATGAAAAGATAAGGAGGCTTACAGGAAGGATTGCCAGAGAGGCAGAAGAAGCGAAACGTTGTCGAGAAGCTCGAAAACGAAGGCACGCGAAGTGAGGAAGATGGCGATGCACGCGAGGTTTATAAACCTCACGGTCGATCAACTTGAGTCATCTGATCCAAGGTTGTGAAAAACTAAGAGAAGATCTAGGCGTCGAATTTGAAAAGACGTCTGTCGCATCGCCAGCGGATATCCGCCTGTCACATCAAATGTGCGACGGCAAAAAAGAAGAACGCGTGGCGCTCAACCATCGGACAACATTAATGATGCTTAATTAAAAGGCATGGTCGCGTGCTCGGCCATAATGATAAGAGATTTACACAGTCTTTGAGAAATCTGGATGACGTCAGGGCGCTCGGTCGAGGAGCGCAAGAAAAGGAAAAGGAATTTTTTCGCCAAGGGTTGCTACCCATTGTTCGAGCGGCACAGATAAGCAATTATCACGCAGTCGAACAGACGGACACAGTTTGCTTCGAAAGGCTTGGGCTGAGCGACACTTATATACCTAGTTTGACAATGCGAAGTCGAACTACAAAGGCGTGGGAGTCGTCGAAGACTCTATTGGTCCAGACGTCCAGTCAGTCAGACTTATAGCCTCATTCGACTAGACTTGAGAGGGAGGCTTGTGATGCGGCGATGGGGGGAGGCCTACCTGACACGAGGTCAATTGCAGGGTGGAGGTCAAAGTCAAGGTGGTCAACGCCCGGGTGCCAGAGGGTCGAATGGAGGAGAATGACAATAGCCAATCGGGCAGTCAGGGCCCGACCGACAGGAGACATGTCTGAGCAGACCACACGTCCAGCTCGAGATGACACGTAAGATAGTCGACACTCAATATAACATAGCAGGACGTTAAGGGAGACCAGATAGCTGGTCCGAACGGGGTAGGACAGAACGGAAGAGCCACCTGAGGTCGTCAGAGCGAAGGGGTCTCGACCGAGCGGTTACCCGACTTGCCCAAGCAGCGGGACCTGGCCACGGACGGAGCGGAGTCCGGGCGAGTGGCTACCCCGCTCGGTCTAGCAACGGGACCACCGTAGTATCTCTCGACATCCTTTTGGGAGATATTGCCGCTAACACGAGACATGGTCGACAGGTGGATCGTACGCGTGGAAGCTTCTATAGGGATATGCATACCCTGTTAAGGTATAATGTCAGAGGTACTTCCCTGACAGATCCTTTCATGAGACACATTGGAAAGCATACACATGCCTCGAGAAGTGCACACACTGGCCACTAGGGCTCTATATAAAGGGGGGTCCATCACCGGCGGAGGTACGCGTTATCTACTGTTTGCGCATAGTGCTACTGTTGCTCTGCTTCTCCATATTTTTCGATGACTGACTTGAGCGTCGGATGACCAACGCGAGGACCCCTTCCTTAGCTCGGCGCTAACGTTATTTGTGTTGTAGAGCGGAGCGAGGTCCACAGCCAGTCAGCGAAGCAACCACCTCCCCAGGTTTCTAGCTTCACGTTTTCGGACAGGATTAACTTTATTTCTACTCCCTAATAAAATATAATATACATCAATTTATCTTATTATTCCTCATATTTTTTTAATAAAAAAGTCTAAATATAATATATATTTTTTAAATTTAATACATTAAACTAAAATCTAATATATTTTCTATCAAATTGAGTACGATGTTTTTTCTACCTCAATTGGATATAAAATATAATATATTCTTTTAAATGGTGATCAATTAGCTAAAAATATACTATATTTTTTTAAATAGTATTGAATTTAAGAAAAATTATATTAAGCAAAAAAACAGTCATGTTTAATTTAATCAAAAATATATTCAATTCTAGTTTAAATTACTAAATTTAAGAGAAATTATACTCATAATAATATTTTTTTTACACATGGGAACTATATGTAAAATTAAAATTATGATTATAATTTTAACATAATTTACCGGTATTTTTATATAAAAAATCTTTATCAACTTATCAAAATTATTCGATTTTCATCGAAATTACTTTAACACAATAAAACTCATCTTAAAAAATTTAGCATGTATTAATTGATTGTTATAATAGTATAGTCTAATTAGTGACTATTTTAATATTATAATAGTTAATTAATCATTATTATGACGAATCTGATCATGATTAAATTTGAATAACTTAAATTAAGTTGGTAAAACAATTAATATAAAATACCTTATATAATTTTTTTTATCTAATTTAATTTATTTATTTTAATATATTATAACAGTTGGTGAAAAACATGACGAGTAGCCCTTTTATTTTTATTTTTTTAAATATACTTTTGACAATTCATATAATCAGGTTTTAAGTTTTACCTTAAGAATAATTAGGACCTCAATGACCTCGCAAGTTTGATAGACCATACCCAGATGTTAGGGGCCAATATGAAAATATTGATGACAATTTATCATCATTTTATCTGTTAATGGGCGGATGCAAGCCGCGTGAAAAAAAATTCCTCCTACCATATAGTCACATTATAATAAATTATAGATTATCCTTATAATTTACCTTGGTTCACCTAATAAGGCGTGTCTAAGACAATCTAATCATCCTTTCATTACAATAGCAGTTTGGCTCGTGTGACGGACTCACGGCTAATCAATGGCTCATAGCACTCGACCATCTCACCGGTAACAGTGAGCTCACAAGTTATCGATAAAGATGATAATAAGACAGATTAAAATCTGACCTGCAATAAATCCACCTCGATGGGGTGGGTTTTAGACCCGCTCAAACAGATGTCAAGGTGAATTCGAAATAGGTATATATATATATAAATTATTAATTAAATAAAAATTAATAATTAATATATTTTAATTTATAATAATATTTTTTAGTTATAAAATATTATTAATATAAATGTTGATTTTTTAATATTTAATTAATTTTTAAAATTTTTTCTTTTATATTTTTTAAAAATAACATATGACGAATCTAATCCAGATCCACCCGTTGGATTCGTGGAGCGGGATGAATCCAGAGGGAGACTTCACATTTTAGAGATGCAAGAAAAAAAAATCTACTTCATCGGCAAGATAAAAATAATAATAACATAATAATTAATATTGTAAACTGTTTTTTTTTCAAAAACAAATTCTTATAAATGATGATCATCATTACTAGCACATCTTCAAAACTCTCTAGCTAATGGAAAACCTTAGTGCAAGAAATTAGCTACATCTTGTTAAGAAAATGGACCATAAAAGGTTATTGGTCATCCCAAATGCAGTTCCGAATAAGAATTAGCTGCAGCTGATCTCCATCAAATGTGCATCACGAGAGTATCACAAAAGGAATTGCAAACTACCGAGAGAAGAGAATGTTGATCAAACAGGCACCTCAAGTCGAAAACATCAGCAAATACCACTTTTGCATGTCGACGGCAATGTCTTCTCTTTCGACCTCCAGGAAATAGTACATAAAGCATATCTGAAAGAACAAAGCTGAGAAAAATTGTGATCAAATTTGCAGAGTAATCCATCCGCAAATGAATATGAGAGGATAGGAGATACCAAGTTAAGTGATACAGCAGTATATGTGATTACGACTGTGCAGCATTACAATCAAGAACCGTCTGTTCATGCCAGACCCCATTCATGTTAGACTGCCATAACCTAACAATGCCATCGCTGCCTGTTGACGCCAATGTCATTCCGCTCATGTCCCACTCCAGTTGCCACACCTGTGCATTTCCAAGTTGAGGAGTTCATTCCTCATTTCTCGACTGTAAAGCTATGAAACTAGCGCTTGTCATAGATTTGATAGGCAACTTAAGATAAGGCAAAAGGAATAGATGACTTATTTAACAAACGCTAAAGTCTAACAAGTTATATATTATATTTAGGTTTATTAAACACCAATTAGAATGTAGTCTTTCCATAAGATACTTTAAACTCTACTTGAAAAAAGGTACGACCAATTAGCCCAATATAATCTGGCAAATAATTTCATACCTCGCCGTCATGCCCCTCAAGTAATGCAACCTTTTCAGTTGGAAGTCTTCCATCCGATTCAGGGTCCAGAACTACATGCCATATGGCAATACCCTTGCTAGTCGCAACTGCTATAATTTCAAATGGCCTACAAGTCAAGCTCATCTATCAAAAATGATAGCAATAAGATCAACTATATGAATTCACTAAAGTTCAGAACCACAAACACTAAATTAAGTATTTTTTTCGAAATAATAATAATAATAATAATAATAATAATAATAATAATAATAATAATAATAATAATAATAATAATTGATAGAGTATATTCATCTAGTTCTACAGTCTGGTTAGCAAATATATAATTGGATAATCAAGATCATAAGAAAATGAAGAAAAAACTGATTAATATTAAAAGTGTAGAAATTGTCATACAGGGTAGTTCATTGAGATAAAAACAAATGTGTATTATATGTCAGAACATTTTTTGTGCACACAAAGTCATCAAAACTATAGGTAATCAAATACCTGCCTATGTTGGGAGCCCAGGCTACAGCATGTACCCTATCACTGTCGTCTTCAGGTAAAGCTAGTTCAGCAACTGAGATCCAACGCTGATGAGCCTCTTCAAACACCCAAATCTGTTGGAGAACCAAAGTCTAAGGAACCATCTCAATCAATATATAGTGTTTAAACAAGTTTTAACTAGTCAACAAGTATACAGACAATTCTTTCGTAAAGGAATTCGGAGATGAAGGCAGCAAGAACAGCACAAATTGTTAAATCATGGATTCTCTAAAAGATTCAAATGTCCATCTTGCAATTGACAGAGATTAAAATCTCAACTCTCTTTAGTATAAAACATTGTGTGTGCTTGTTGCACAATCTCATCAAAACAATGTGAGCATGGATGATATATTTTGATTTGAAATATACAGATATCCAACTTGTCATCACTTACACATTATTGGTTAAAACAACATATTATGTACATCTATAAAATTTGACCCTTTTTTTGTTCCACTTGACACATACATTAGTAATATTAGTAGACCTACACAAAATTAATTATTCCTCTCGAATCAAGTACCTTTATGGTGATAGGATTAAGGTCTTAGGGTTTAGGGTATTTAGTCAATCAATTTTAATATAGTATGACACAATGAGCTCCAGAGTTTGAATCCCACCTATAAAAAGAATAATCCTATTGTGCGCATGAAGGGGCATGTTGAAATTAGAATCTTCCACGTTCCTTACTCCCATATAGATAGTATAGTGATTCATTATATAATTTAGTTTATTTTCTACCACTCGAACTTTTGAATAATTAGTTAGCCAAACAATTTTAATAGGATCAAAGTCGCAGCTATGTTCCAACTTATTTACTATCGCTCCTCCAACTTATTTACTAGAACTCCTAAGGGCGGGGATAATTCAATTGAGAGCATCCAATAGAACTAAGGGCATTTATAGACTCCAACAGCTTTTGACTATGGTTCTTGAAAACAACCAAATCCTCCTGCTGATTGCATAAACATCACAACCTCAACATACCTTGGATGAATTCAACTGAGGTTGATCTGAACTGAAACCAAGGACAAAACTAGACTGCTGGCTTTCAATCCTATGAGGATTCCAAGCAATAGATGCAGATTTGCATGAAGCCTTTCCAAATCTAGAAACAGAAGCAAGCACGTTCTGGAATTCTGCCTGCATTGTAAAGAAACTCAACAGCGTCAGGAAAAAGCAAAATGAATATTATTGTGGTAAATCTTGGAAACAAAGATGAAATACAAAACTAAAATAGTAGCACTAAGCTGAGTTATAAACCTGCAGGCTCTTATCTTTTATGACCAGAGAAACAAGATTAAAAAACAGTTACAATTATGATATGAGAACAAAATGATACGAGTAATGTACATGTGAATTACTGAGCCAGAGAACAGCATGATACTGAATCTACAAGAGACTTAACTAGTTTAAAGCACCAATCCTTGATGCATTTGTGTAAGTGATGGCCTGTTTATTTCACTCCTTTTAGGAAAATGTTTGATAGTAAAAGAAAGAGTGTCTTATCAAAGTCAAGCACAGAGAGGAAGAAGTGGGTAATGGGTGTCAGCATAAATTTCAACATTAATTGAATGTACCAATGTAGACGTCAAAATTTTCATAACCTATTATTGTTTTCTGTTCTCTCTCACATTCGATTGCTAAGATTCTTAGAGTTCTCTTCTTTAGTAATGAACTGATGAATTCCACCTATCCAAACAACCCATGTGAGCTGGTCTTTCTGTAACTAATATAAGAGCTGACATTAAGTCATAAATGACTCACTTCAACTCCTTAAAGTACTTATAGCTGCAATTTTGTATATTTGGAGGGTATGCAAGGTGCCAACGTCAAGTAGGAGTGCATTGCCTTCAGTCTGGAAGCGCTTCAGTGAGCACATTTGGTTGTTAACTCTAGAAAACCTTATGGACATCCCCTTGAGAAGGAAAGTCATTAGCACATTCAATTGCATCACAGTCTGCAACGCCAAGGCCATGGCCCCTGCCCCATCACCAGTGTCACTTTTGCCAGATGTGTTTGGCCTGTTCCAGCACCCTCAACCATGTGGCTTTCACCCTTCTGTAACTGCTATGTTGCATGCTTCGAGAATGTGCAGCAAGCACAACAAGAAGTAGGCCATTACCCATGGTTCAAAAGCCCCCCAATGTAAATGCACATTGTAATGCATAGAAGCACTTCTATTAGGAAAACCTCATGGTAAAGTGTTCACAGTTTATAAATGTACATTTAGAGGGTTTTAGATAATAAAAGATCTGGATGTTTGGATTAAGTGTTCTCAGTTTATAAAGCAAATGAACACTATCACCATTTAGTGGGTTTTACAGACTAAAATTTCCAGATTGAAACAAGATAATAGACCCAACAATGAAAAAACATATGGAATTAAAGGTTCGTTAACCGAAGATGGTATATCTCAATTTAGAGGGCTTTAGGTAACAACAGTATCACCTTGTAAAAATACAGTTTAAAATGCATAAAAGCACTTCTGTTAGGAAAGTCTCATGATTACACAACTGCAGTTAACAAGTAGGGCATCTCACTATCTTTGATAACTAACACAAAGCATAGATAGATCGACCTAAACAAGTTATGAAAAAAAACATGGAAAATTATAGCATATATAAATCATGTACTACAGTTTCACATTTTCTTTTCCTAATTTGAAACCCAAAATTAAGAAATGAAAGCCCAAATAGCAGCAATTAAAAGGATCAAAAAACAAATGTGTAATTTCACAATAAAAAATGCAATTTATTATTCCTTCCCCAATACTCCAATTTAACAAGAAAACACATCTGCCCATCAAAATATTGATTAATTCATGTGTAAAAGATGTTTCACAATCACCCAAGGGTATTAACCCAGTTTACCATTTAAGCTTCTATAACTCTAAAGGGTAAACGAATGGTATGCATCAATACAACCCAATTTATCATTTTAAGTTTCTCCTATAACTATTAGGTTATTATATATATATAAGTAAGTATTGAACCATATGCATCTTTTATTCAATAAATGAAAACAAAATCTTAGGACAGAATCATAGCAGAAAAATAATCAAATACGCTAATGTTGCTGCTTAGTCACATTAGAAAAGTAACTAACCTGAAGCTGCCATTTGTCCAAATTCAAAGGATCCATTAATTCATAGACTTTCACATGACCATCTGAATAAGCAGCAACCTACAAAACCGTTACAAAGTCAATAACATGCATAAAAGAGGCAGCCAAATGAAGATGCTAGCATCTATGAAAATCAGCTCATAAAAGCTGCCAGCACATAAAGCTTACAACCAAGTGGCAAATAGTCACATATTAGCACATTCAATATCAACAATCAACAGCTGAAAAACTAAAAGCCTGTCAATAGATTGTTCAATTTGTACATTTTTGTCTACAATTTGTAAGGCTCTATGAAAACCATATATGAAAGCAGTTTTATTAGGATGAACTGGATAATGAACAGAATCTTCAATTTCATGCTTCACTTCATGATATAATTCTAATATACAGAAAACTAATTGTTTTCTTTCGTGAAACATCAATGTATGAGCTTATATCCATGAAAGCAAAACACAATTGTATATACAAATGACTGTTCCACAAATTGAAATCAATTATGTGAGTGGTTCCACTTTACAAACTCAAGCTCTAGTTGAATTCTTCAAATAAATAAATAATAAACAAAGTTAATTTTTTATAAAAAAATCATCTTGAACCTGCTGATCCAACTAGGTTATTAATATTGCATTAACAAAACTTCTTTGCTTGATATAACAATCTGGACTTTCTCAACCTAACAATAAACATTTGATATGTTATTGATACTCATTTTCAAATGTATGCCATGATGAAATAATTTCATAATTTTATAATCTCCAGAAGTTGGTAGCATATCAAGTGCAGTAAAACATAAGAGAAATCCCTTTACTACCAACGCTTCACCAATGTTCCATGTAACAACCAATCAAAGGTGCAGCATGTTGCATGTATCATCATGAGGAAGTCACAGAGCTTAAACACGGCACAAACTCTTCATATAGACCTTTAGTACATTATTATAACTCAAGGCTTTTTCACCTGATATGAGATTGGACAACTGAATTTGCAGAAATCATATGCTCAAGAAATAAATTTTCCAGCTGGGTATGCATATTGGAGCATAGATACAAGTTTAAGGGGAGAAGTCACATATGGCATAGACCATATTTGAGCATCTTCAGATTATGAGATTAACAAAACTATTAGCAAGTAAATCAAATTGGGGAAATTAATCACAGGTCTTTAAATCTCCTTGACAACCATCAACAAATTTAAAATGTGCTAATAATTTAATTTTAACCAAAACTTACCATCTTCAGATTGGTCACAAATACTCCAAATTGTAGTTCAAGTATATGAGAACCACTGTTCTCGAAGAGTTTACAAAGCTTCCATGTTGGACATTGAGTATCTGATTAATATGATTTAGAAGTGAATACCAAAGTAAGATGAGGATGATAAATATGGATCCAATAAAGCTCAAAATGAGAATCACCAATAGTAGGTTACAGACAAAATAATAAATAAAAACTAATACGAGGACAAAGAAAAGAATTAGCAATATGTCCTGAATTTTTATCAACTTTATTTCGCACTCAATTTTCACAAAAAGAGGTTTACATAGGCATGCCTGGATGCCATAATACCATAAATTTATGAAGCATGAAGCGAGAGAAATGGCGGAGAGTAAGACGGACAGGGACTAGTAATGCTCATACATGAATCAGCTAATAATTACCAAATGTTTGAACCAAACTAAAATCATATGCAAAAAAAAAGAAGAAGAACATTTTAACAAACTTCTTTGACTATATATTCTTGCTTTGAGTCCACTAGCAAAAAGGAGCGTACGAATGACCGTATTACTAATGTTTAGGGTTTAGTTTGCATATTAAGGAGTTGAGGAGTTTATTTGTAATGTGACGAACATATTACATATACTACTATCAAATACAAAGGTCTAGGGAAAACGAAATGATATGCATACTGAACCCTAGTTTATAAGTATTACCTTCATCGATCTCCTCCCATAATGAAAACTTTCCATCTTCGCAGATGCAAGCTATGGCATCTCCACACTCTGGAGGAGTCCAGACGACCTTCACAACGCAGCTAGAATGCGCCTGCAACGTCATCAATCGAGCAAGGCCAAAACTTTGATCAAATATTCAATTCAATCAAACCCCTAAAAGAAACTTAAAAAGTTTTTTTTTAAAAAAAAAAAAATCGCCTAGTTACAAAAGAAACCGCGGATATTGCGAATCAATCGATTCCAAAGCTACATTTGAGTCTCTAACAGGCGTGGGGGGAGGGGAAATGTGGCTGTATCGACCTTCCATTTGGAAGAGGAGGAGGGGGCGGCGGGATAATCATGGGAGTGGTGGATGGAAACAGAGCCATCGATGTGGCCCACGGCGATCCTCTGTCCGCAGTAGTTCCAAGCGCAGCAAACGGCGCCCTTCTCCAAGCTCGCTACCTCCCTCTCCATCGCTCGCTCTCTCGCCCCTGAGATCGCCGGATGACACGCACACGATGAAAAAAAAGATTTGGAGTACCCTGTGACCCCAAAATGCCGGAGTGCCATGTAGATACAACAAATCATCTCGCGATTTGGATCACGGCCTGTGCCCCACAACGGGAGGCCCACGGGCCCCGGCCTGTCCCTATCCCGCACATGGGCCCTGGCTAACATGGCCTATATGGAAAGCCCACCGGAGTAATAAAATATTAAAAATATATATTTTTAAAAAATATATTTATTATCAAACAAAAAAAAATCTAGTGTTGATATATATATTACAGACTTTTGGACAACAAAAGAATCTAATATGACAAAATCTGAATTTAAAAAAATTAAGAAAAACAGTGGAACATCACAACCACAGATGCAGGTTTTCTTAGTAAGTATCATAATTCGGAACAACAACAAATTAAAATCTAATTCAATTTTCTTTTCAGACACCAGCAAATTCCGTTTCTCGACTGCTCCGCCTCTTGATTTCTTCTTTATAATTTCAACAAAAATCTCTATCTTAAAAAGAAAAACATACTGAAAACCATTTTAGAAATAAAACATATAATTTATTTGGTGTTCGGGCCATAGCATTGTCGAATTTGAGATCCGTGTGGAAAACCATCAACGATTCTCACTGTTTTCTGTTTTGAAACAAAACATAGAAACTTAATCTGATCACAATTGCTTCGAGAAAACATTACAGACATAACAGAGAGAGACAGAGAACAAGAAGTAAAACTTCCCACTACTTCACAATTTTCTCCAACAAATAACGCACGGCAGCACGCGCAGATTTAAGCACCGCATTGATCCTCCTCTTCTTCCTGCACCCTTCCTTCTCCGACCGATCCCTCGAAGGTCCGGCCACCGCCGAGCCGTCGGCCGAGAAGGGCAGGACCATGACGTGCCTCTCCAAGCAGTGGCTCAGCGAGGCAAGCTCAAAGGAATCATACAGTGGGCTTCCGCAATCCCAAACTCCCACTGCTTTCTCTTCCATTCCTTCTTTCCTCGCTTCCTCATCTGTCCCCACTATTTCCATTGGCTACATCAAACATTAAAGCACTGAGTTGTATTGATATATACACTTCGAAGCTCGAATATTAGAGCAATTAACCCATCTGAATTATTAAGTTGTGATGATATATATATATATATATAAAGTACGTACGATTCTTGGTGAAATCTTGGCAAAGTAGATGTGACTAATAATCAAACAACCACAAATTTATTGACATGTCGCCCAACCTCAGTGTGCTAATTGACAGATTGCCTGATAAGGTATCATCTTTTATTTAAAACTAATAAAAGTAAGTCATTGGTACTTTTCATCAAAAAACAAAACAGATATATATAGTGACCGTATTGGACTTGTTCTCAAAATACAGTTGAATTGAAGATTGTTTATTGATGGACAGGATGAAGGAAGGAATAAAACGACGACTTGGATACGTTATTATTATTAATTTGCCTATGCTGATTCTGTTTAGATTCCAACGGACATGAAAATTGTCCACTGACGGGGTTGTTTTTATTTAAAAAGAATGCTTAATCTCATTATTTTTAGCCACATGTGTATCAAAATTTATACAAATAAATATATATAAGAATGTTTTCCCGACAAACACTGGGGAGCATGCTTAACACAAATTGCATTAGGCACAACCTCATCTTGTTTTTATTTCCCAAAATACCCTCTTTTCCAAAATATTATTGCATCAGGCGCAATTAATATTGCAATATCTTTTTTAACTAACATTAAACATTTTTATCTATATTTAAAATTAATGTTAGAATAATTTTGAGCAATGTTGAGATAATTTTAATTAGTTTTAGAATAATTTTGATTAATGTTTAATATTGCTCAAATATAGAGCAGTTTTATCTAAAATTATTATAACAAAAGGGATTTGAATGGGATGAATAGCTTTAAAAAACAATAAATATGATTTTTTTTTTATGATTATAAGTTTTATCAAAAATAACAATTTGATAAAGAACAATAATTCATGGCTAAATCTATGCCACATTATTTCAATTCTACTACTCAAACTTATTTGATGCCATTTACAATTTGTGTGGATGGAATCTTTACATAAGAAGCCAAAGGTAGACTACTTGTTTTATCTCAAATGATGTAATCCACTCATTTATTCTCTCTTTTTCTTTTTTCTTTTTTTGTTTTTTTTACAAATTTATCCTCTTCCTCACTACATTGGTCACCACTATTTTTTTTTTAAAAAAATTGGATTTTGGAAATTGTCTTCTTGCAAGGTCACTTCCCTCTATCCAATTGAGAGAGTTTTCTAAAAATTAGAGGATTAAATTATGAGGTGT
This sequence comes from Zingiber zerumbet, assembly GCA_037833815.1. Classification (NCBI taxonomy): domain Eukaryota; kingdom Viridiplantae; phylum Streptophyta; class Magnoliopsida; order Zingiberales; family Zingiberaceae; genus Zingiber; species Zingiber zerumbet. The sequence goes on along the minus strand of JBBMJZ010000067.1, from coordinate 1,625,194 downwards.
CAATTTTCTCTCAATTAATTTAATGAAATTTAAACTATCCAAATTGCTAGGGTAGAATGGTAATTTGAATCCAATAATTAGGTTTTGTGTCCTGTTGACTCAATTCCCCCAACAACAAAGGAGATGTTTAAATAGGAGGAAGGGCTGAGACGAATCGATCCCTTCTCGCTTGACCCCCCCTCCTTCAGGTAGACAAGCGCCGCCGCCAAGAGGCCCGACGCCTTCCCAGACTACCAGTCCCAGCTGCTGCTGCCCTCCGCCATCATCGGCGTTTATAGAGATCGGAGTCGGCCGCAAGCTGACCTCCCTCTTTGAATCCGAGCCTACTCTCTCGTCTGCTCGCTGTCAGGTCGAGGTTCCCAGTTGGCCAGGGTACGTTCTATGGCATCGGAGGATGTGGTTGGAAAGAGTACGGGGGAGTCGGCGGTCAATACGATCGTGAACCTGGCGGAGGAGGCAAAGTTCGCGAGGGAGGGCGTCAAGGCACCTGGTCACGCGATCCTTAGTATCTGCAAATCTCTCGTTGCCGGAGGTGTCGCCGGAGGAGTGTGAGTTGTTTCATCTTCTGTCTCTTTAGGTTAATTGTTGCAAAAGCTACGTTTTATCCTTTACAAAAAGGTCATTTCCAAGCATTATCTGCAGCATTGTTTCTGTGTTTCTTTTAATTTCCTTTGGTATTGTTACGATTAATGATATTCTAGCTTTTAGTTTTTTAGGATAATACTTTTACGTATAGATTAATTCTTGCTTGCTGTCCCCGGTAAAAATATTTTGGATTATACTATAGCTTGAGTATCTGTTAGTAGGAGTTTCTTTAAGGCTCGTTAGATCCCTAATCCTCATAGAGAAGTTGGATGACAACCTTGAAGAACTAAGAATATATTGTCCTTAAAATGATTCCGTATACATCAAAGATAAACAACTGCAATCAGTACAGTCGTAAATATTGCATGTTCTTTATGTGGAATTTTCCCACTCGTTTGTGAAAGTACGGCGTTTGTGAAAGTACGGCGTGTAAGTGTTTCAGATTCCATGGATAGGGTGGTTTGAGAATATAATTTTCCTTTCCATTCTCATCTAATCTCACACATTCTCTCCTATGCATGACATAATTACTGAGTAAAACTAAACTTCTTTGTATGCTCCATTTAGCTTTAGAACCTGTGTCCATAGTACCATTATTCACTGATATTCTTGTTCCAAGTAGGCATTCATAGGAATTACAACAAAGTGTTATGCAACAGAGTCAATGGTTACTTGTATTTCACTTTTTTAGCTCTTCAAAAACATATATCGCAATGACTTTTCCATGCAGTACTCCTTGGAGAATAGAACAAAAAATTCATGCCCTTAAATACTTGACTTAATATAAGTAAACAGAACAATTCAATCTAACAAAGAATGAGCTTTATTTTTTCCTCTCTAGTATGACTTGCAATTTTATTTTTTCAAGTTTTTTTATTCTTCAGGAGTTGTTTAAGTAGATTTGATGGTATGCCATTATTTATTCTACTAATGTAAAGATGAATTGGCATCTGATAGCAAAACTTTTGCAGATCAAGGACCGCTGTTGCTCCACTGGAGAGGCTAAAAATCTTACTTCAGGTAAAGTTTCCTTTTCATCTGTTGTTGTTTTTTTTCTTTTATGGATGTTGAAAATATGACCTGATTTAGATTATCTAGTCCTTTTTGGCTTTGTTTATGGTGAAGTTTCCGAACTTACTCTTTTTGTCAAGATCTTGTTTAAATATAGAAAATCAATTTTTTTAACACATTTGATTATTTGGTACCTGAAAACTGAATCAATAATCTAAGTTTTAACACATTACAGCAGAAGCCCGAAAGTTAGAAGCGTGATGTATGAAGGACTGAGATTGAAGAAAGAAATAAATGATTCACTTTTTTTTAACAATTCAAATTCCAATTTATTGGAATGTAAATAATGCATGCCTCCTTGAATGTTTTTTTCCTCTTTGCCAACTTTATCGTAATTCATAAAACTACCATTTGGTAACTTGGTTGCAAATTAGAACCATTAAACTGCTTTTTGAATTATATAATCAACATCATGATAATATAGGCATTGTTGTGCAGTTGAGAATATAAAGTCCAAAACTCACGGGAGTAATCTGATATATTAGGAATGCTTGACATAGTAAAACTTATCTTAGTACGGTTGTCAGAAGTCCAGGCCATCACTAAATTATTGGTCCTAATCCTATTATTATGTAAGTACTTAGAAGCAATTTCTGGGGCAGTACCAGCCTTTTCTTATTATTGAATCCAATGTACTTAGTTTCCTGCTCTCCTTATTATTCATCAGATATGATTCAAATTAAGTATCACAACAAGAACTTTGCTAGTTCTGATTGGTTTTGTTGAGTTTTATTTTTGTCAGATGCATCAGCAGTTAAAAAATCTGTATGGAATATTAGGGGACTCGCAAGAGTTCCTATATGATAAAGAACTTGAACACATGGGCATAGTGCAAGCATGTTATGACCATTACTTGAAATCTAACGTGTTTGTGTAGCTGACATAGTGCAACCACATGTTGTAGTTGATGATCTCACAATGCAAAGGGTACGAGGAAGGAGAAAAGGATACCAAATATACATGTAAAAAAAAAAGAAGACTATTTCCATTACCAAATAGGCAAATACATCAAATTATATTTTATAATAATTCTCAGTGTATTTTCTTCTAATATAGTAAATAGCTCTTGAATACACTTAATGAAACTCTCTAATGCTCGAATGGATTATCAATAAGCAAGGCAATCAGATCAATGATTGAGAGTCAATAATGATAATTAAAGAGTCTTGAATTTCTGGTTTTTTACCAACTAGTCACCCAAGTAAATTACCTGACTATGGCTGACATCCTTAATATTGCCTTCAATTGATTGATCAAATTTAGTTGGACGTTGAATACTTCCATATGGGTTTTCAAAAATACCAACAAATTGATATCCATATCACATATGATGGACATAGATAATCTGCATAATTTAACAATCTTCTTATAAACAGTCTGGCTATATGTGATACATTGTTTTTTTTCTACAATTAAATGTCATTTTGAAAATCAATAAACAAAAACTAGTCTAATTGAATAATTGATAATGTAAAATGGAATAATCTAATAATTAATCTGTAGATATCCTAGAAATGAAAATGGTCTGGACCTGAGAACAGTCTTTGCTTTGTTAGCTGGCCACCTTTGGATTTGTGTAAACTAGTGTGTTTAACTGAATAAAGCTGACTGCATGCAGGTGCAAAATCCTCACAATATTCAGTATAATGGAACAATTCAAGGTCTCAAGTTCATATGGAGATCAGAGGGCTTCCGAGGGCTATTTAAAGGCAATGGAACCAACTGTGCACGTATCGTCCCAAATTCTGCTGTTAAATTCTTTAGCTATGAACAAGCTTCAAGGTATTTCTATATTTTTATAGTTCCCATATAATCAATACTTCAATGAGAAAATATATGAACTGTGCCATATGAAGATTCTAGATAACAAGTAGTTTGCACCTTTTCCCTCAGGCTACTGTATATATATCAGCAAGGCTTATTATTATTGATGTTTTTGTTATGTCCGGGAAGCTAGCTTTGTATTGGTGTTGATGTTTTTGTCGTGTCTTTTTTTTCAACTAAGCAGTGCTAATTGTTCTAATCCTGTACTAACACAAATTTTAATTCTATTGCAGTGGAATTCTGTGGTTTTATCGGCAGCAGTCTGGCAACGGTATCATTCTCTTTCCTGTTGTGCCATTCTTTTTTTTTTCTCTCCAATTTCTTTCACTGCTAATATTTCTCATTTGAGAATACCACTTTAAGAAACAAACTGCTTTTGTTTGGATTCTCTGAGCTCGCATATTTCACACATGTTAAGGTGTTCACTTCGTTAGATTTAATTGAGTTACCCATATTCCCCGTCTGAAAAGCTTAAACTTTGGGAAAGGGCAAATTATACTGTGTTATTCTAATCACGTGCAAGTTAGATTAGCAATTGAAAGGTTTGCCCATGAAACCAAGTGTGGTAAAAATCAAAGACGGAACACCAAGCCAAAAGTGTGAAATAAATTCTGTGAGATAAAAATCTGTTGATTACTCTTGAACATTTGCAAGATTTGATTGGTTAGGATGATGCCTGAAGTTGAAGCTCTTAGGTAAGGATTGCTTAAGATGGCACAACTTTATTTATACCTTTGATAATCTAAAATAAGTGTATACTTTTGGCCTTTTCCCTCTGTGTTCTCTATTTTATTGATACTTTCATCTCGAGAACTCTGACTAACTTAATTGTGTTTGGAAATTATAATATGTAGAATCACTAAAGCTATTTCTACAGAAAGAGAAATAGGTATTTGGTTTGATCAGGACTTCTTGTTGACTTGCTATTATTGGAATCAAATAGTGCTACTGTTTAATTTACTTAATAAGGGAATGTTACACACATACAGATGTGCATCTATGTTTTCAGATCCAGATAATTGGTAGTATCTTTGAAGGAATAAGTCTCAACATTCTATTTCACACTGTTATCCTTGTTGTATCTCAGTTGCTTTCTCTTTTTTTTCCATTAAATAATTGCACTTTTATTCACTAAATGTGCTTTTAATTGCTACCTGTACTTCTATATGCACTAGAAGATTACAACATGGTAATAGATTTGTATTTAAGGGTTGGTTGTGTTTGCTGAAGCTAACCAGATCAAGGAGGGAACAATATGGACATATTCATGCATCTTTGTAGTTGGATAGTACGATTTATATGGCAAGGCAACATTGTACCTAATTGGTTCTGTTTACCAAAGCCAAACTGATTAAGGGGGAACTGTATGGACATCCATCCATATATTCTTCAGCATTGATGGTTGGTGCCAATTTTCCAATGTGTCCCACATGTTTCACTGAAATTTGTATTTCACTCACTTTTCCACTTATTCTTCAATAGTTATCAAGTTGTCTTGAAATATTATTTACCTGCATACTTGCATTATTCCTTCAGTTGGTTGCCTATGTTTTAGGTTTTTAGGGCATGTTTAATTTTTCTCCCTTGTGAGTATACTTACTCTAGTTCCCTTATATAAGAACAAGGGAGACATACAAAATTGTGCAAACTATAGGGGTATTAAACTAATGAGTC
>JBBMJZ010000067.1:1576678-1607023 GCA_037833815.1 Zingiber zerumbet | reverse complement strand
GGTGTCTGAAGAGTTCCTTGAGATTTTGCATCATGTCATAAGCAGAAACCATGGCCTAGTACTGATGTTGCAGTACATTTGACATAGAAGCCAAAATGTAACATCGTGTCATTTCATCTGCCTTGACCATTTTTCTATGATACTCGATCTCCTCTTCACTAGAATCACTATTAGGTACATTAGGGCAGACTTCAAGAAGTACAAACTTATATCCTTCAGCAGTTAGGACAATGTTCAGGTTTCGTTTCCAATCTATGTAATTGGGACCAGTAAGTTTGTTCTCTTCCAGTATAGTAGCTAGTGGGTTGAAGGTCATCCTAAGAATCATATAATAATTTTAGTCAAGACTTTAGAATTTTAAAATATTATTAATTCCTCAAACAATATATTTTAAATTCACCAACACCTCAAAACACCGTGAATTTTGTATGTCACGTTAGTGTGGACGTATATAAAAACAAACATTCGCAAGAGGAGGGAATTTACCCATTAATTTTATTGTCTTGTCATCCTAACTTTATAACAAATAAAATTAATAGTTGGTTGTACTTCGGTCACACAAATAATAGCAGTGTCTCCATTGGGGAGGATACTATTAAATGTGCCTAAGTGTATACTATTACTTGACACTTAGTCCATTAAATAGGATTGTGCCCCTTCAGTTGGAGAAGATCGCACGCTTGTAAGTAATTTCCTATAATCATCCATAAAGAAAGTTTGATCTAGTGACCCGCAAACAAATCCATCCGTTGTGGAGAAAGACACTTAAAGCCAACGCGCAAGTTTGTTTGCATCACTTACAAACCAGTAATGGAGACCATGAAATTTATTTAAAATCCCTCTCCCACTTAGTTATTTAAGGTGAGGAATTTTGACTATGCTAGCCTACTTGACATGTAAACTAACAAACACACACATCACAACACAAAAGATAATAAATAAGAAAACTGATTTCCAACTATTATGGCCTTTGTCCATAGCTGTCCTCCGTGTGTCGCCAACCCTAGCTGCTGCCATCTGGAAGAGTACGCTGGCAGACGAGAAGGAAGCACGCGACATTTCCAAGGGACGAAAAGTCAGAGCGGAAGGTTGCTCGATAAGACCAGAAAATGAGTTGGGGTGATCCCTATTCAGATGGCCAAAATCACCCAAGCGAGTAGAGCCAGAGTGAAAGACCTAGACCGAAAGTCAACTCGGGATTGCCTCTGGTCTGAGCGCCCGGACTCTCGAGGTAGCTAGGGCACCTTGGGTTTGCACCCTGGTTGAGGGTTGGTTCAATTCGATCCAGGTGCCCAGACCTGGTTCAGTCGCTCGAACCAGAATCTTATCGAAACGCCAACTGTCGCAATCTGTTGCAACATAGATAAAGTTTTATCCATGCCTAAGTGATTGGAACCCTTCCAGGCCTCCGGATCAGGGCTATAAATACAGTCTTGATCTCAGTAGCTAAAACTAATTTTTGTTTAACTTTGTAATCTAGTGCTTTAATTGATATAAGAGACTTCTCCGCCAGAAGGAGATTTGATAATGAGCTTTCAACGTCTTGGATTAGTAATCCCCTTATTGCAAACCAAGTAAATCTATGTGTCTGTTTCTTTTTGTTAATTAGCTTTTTAATTCTTTTTGTACACGTGTTTATTTTAATCAAGTTATAAGATCGAGAAAGGTATTTCTTGTTTTTATCGTGCAAGGTAATTCACTCTCCTTTTACCGGCCGCAAGGGACTTACAGTCGTAATTTCATGTAGAAAACTTAGGATCAAGATTTCTCACCATATCTACCTTCTATCCACTCCGTACTTCTATCTCAATATAAAATTTTAGAAATCCAAGTCGTATAGGTCCATCAATAAATTTTAGTCAAAACTCATGAATGAAATTAGATAGCTCTAATAAGCTCATTCAACTTATGTAGGTGTCTACAATGCCTAGAAGTCTAAATGTGCCTTTTTTTATTATCATAAAAGATTTTTAGCATTGCTCAAAATGTTTAAAAAATTCAGATTTTATATAAATTGCACGTGCTTATAACTTCACGTACAGAAATGTTCATACATGTAGAGAGGTAAAATTATAATTTGGCACGCATTTTGAAAATAATAAAATATTAGTACGTCTTTTGGAATTCTGGAATTTTGTGTGCGCTCTTCAGTAATTTCTGATAATCCTAAGTTTCTTTTTTCTGAAAAAGAAATATCGTTAGGTGAATGGGACGACCCTAGGCCAACCCTAGGGCCTAGGGTCGTTTCCTTGTCCCCTGTTGGACAAATTTAAGCATACTTTATCACTTACACAAACATATTAAGTTTATCAAATTTTAAAGGGAAAGAAAAGACAACATCTTGTCTCTTACTTATCCAATAATTTCAGCTTATCGTCCATTGAAAGAATATTATTTTGTAGAAAAATATTTGAGTTAAACTTAAGAGAAACATTAGTTGGTCGTTCTTTTTTTTTCCAAAAATGAAAAATTAAATGAGCCTCTCTCATAACTTTATTCTAAAATTACCCTTTGAATTAACATTATTATAAAAACTACTCGATAATTATCACACAAAGTGTAGAAGCTATTTAATAGCTACTATAACATGTTAGGATAAGTTTATGATTTAAGATTTATACTATATAGATAGTTGGTACAAGTTGAAAATTGCTATAACTTGTAGAAATTACTAGTAGCTACTACGCTATGTTTAGCGTGATTTTAGAGTTTAAGATTTAGATTATATAAACACTGTTATATCAAAATACCATTTATCAATTTGATTAATTATTTAAATTTTATTAAAATTATTTTAAAATAGTTGTAGAAATTATATTGATATAATACTGTTCAGATATCCTAACTAAGATTTTCCTGTAAACTTGATAAGCATGTTAAACCTCAAATAGAATTAACTTTTAATTATCTGTCAACCTCAAAACTTATATTTAATTGTGTAATACTTATTACACTAACCATTTCTATTTTTTAATTATTGGTAATATGTTTAAAATTAAGTAAAAATATATAGCATTTAAAATAAATGAGGGATAATAAAAATAATTTAAGTGCATATAAAATTGAGTTTATATTAAGTACTATTTTTTTCTTCTGCCCTTAATTTAATCTCTCCCTTAATTTATGGATAGGTTCTTTATGTGAAAGATTTTGCTTGACTTTTCTATTTTCTCTCCGGTTCCTGAATATCAAAATACACTTAACACTTTTTTATAAAAATATCTCAAAAACATTTCTAACTTAGAGAAATGATAGACAAATAATTATTAAAAAAATATTTTGTTAAAAATCTTGAAAGGACAAAATTTATGTATGAAGGATTTTTTTTTTCAGAAATATTAAGATGGAAAAAATTTACTAAAAAAGAGAGATGTTTAAAAAACATTTTTAAGTAAAGAAATTTTAAGTAAAGAGATTTTTTTTTAAAAAAATATTTTTAAGTAAAGAGATTTTAAAAAAAATAAGTAAAGAGGTTTTTTTTAAAAAAAAAATATTTAAGTAAAGAGATTTTTAGATTTAAAAATTTTTAAGTAAAGCGATTTTAAAAAAGATAAGTAAAGAGAGTCTTTCAAAAAAAAATAATTAAAAAAAATTTAGGTGCAGTAGGGTGGATTTTTTTTTATTCTTAAGAAGGAAAGAAAAAAAAACATTTTTAAGTAAGGGGAAAAAAAACTTAAGAGTAGAAATGAAATAAAATATCAATATATACGTTATAGCAGTATTAGGTAACTTTTATATATTGTGTTAAATATGAATAATTTTTACACGACATAAATCTTAAATTTTAAACTAAATCTTAAACTCAATCTAAATACATATACAATATATCAACATTGTAAAAATTACCCAATAGCTATTATATATTATAGAAGCTATCCATTAATTTTTATAACACTGGATCAAGAGATAATTTTGAAATAAAATCATAGGAAAGATGCCCATAACTAAAATTGTTCAGAGTCTCTTAAAAAGATTTAAACGATATTTTTTAAGTCTAAAATTTGGATAGTACAAGTTCCACCTCATAATTATGAAATCGTAGTTGTTATCACTGTGTAGTAACTAAGTTTTCGTAGCTGCTACAATTGAGCTATCACATAGTTATAGAAGCTATGGTTTATTAGTTGCTACACAGTTATAACAACTACTATTTCGTAGTTGCTACAACGTAGATACTAAATCCTAAACTTTAAAATATCATAACTTTTGACTTAAATTGAATCATAAGACATATAATTTATCAAATTGAAGCTTGTTCAAGAATCTATAATTGATTATGGGATGAAACTCATAATGGTCATGTTTAAAGTAAAAAATATTTAAATTTTTATGGGATGAAACTCATAATGGTCATGTTTAAAATAAAAAATATTTAAATTTTTTTCAGAGACTCTGAATAATTAATCTTAATTTTTTTTTCATATGGTAATAGTTATAATACCGTAACTATTATAATTATATAATAAATATAATTTTATAGTTATTATAACACTCAACTAATTTAAAATTTAAATGGGGATAACAATTTGTTATTTTCATAGGAGATCGACGTCCTTTTGATATTGACGAAAAAAAAAAGATCGTTGACCAAAGGATAAACTATGAACTTAGAAATTCTTGAGGTGCTCAGGAATTTGCTTTGTGACATCCAGCTAGCTGAGTCTCACCTGTCTGACGGTCATTGAATGATGTGAAACTGAGAGTAAGCGAAAGGGGGTGAAGGTGAAAGTGAAAATGAAAGCTGAAGCTAAAAACAAGGTAATCAAAGATCATCTCTAGTTGTTGTCAGTATTAAACAAGCACTTGCTTGGTTCGTTCCTTTCATTTTCCTCACCTTGTTGCTTCCTTTGTTTTCTGTAATCTCCATTTGCAGAGAGGAAAGCCAGTGGAGAGACAAATTCAGGCAGTTGAACAACAAATATAGACAAAGGTTATCTTCTTTGTTTTTTTTATCATGGGCAGCTGTCTTAGTTCTCCTGTCAAGCATTTGAACCCTCAGGATTCCAGACCATCCGGTGCAGGTAAACTATGTCCACCTCTTGAAGTTTGCATCTTTGGAACCCTAATTTGTTTAAGGGGTTGTCTATTTCTTGGAAAGGTAAAAACTTTCCTTGATTCCCAAAAGCCTCTTTATACCTTTATATCAGTTTATTTTTTCTTGTTTTGTTACGATATGATTTATCAGCAAGAAATTATATATGCTACATGGAAAGTTATCTTTTCTGAAAAAGGTTACAGAAGACTTGGATACTTGTGCGATTTTCTTCATCTATTTTTGCTCACAGTGTTGAATGTTCAGACATCAGAATGCCCTTTTGCTAACCGATGATCATGGTTTCATCTTTGTTTCTTGTTTTCTTGGAACACAGGTCGATCTGCAAAGAAGACCGGCAGCCAGAGCATTCCTGTATCTGATAGATTGTCTAGTACTAATTTGGGGCAGTCGGTAGGCAGCAGCATTAGGAATATTGAAGATGTATGTTTGGAAGGCCAGATCCTGGAGGTTCCGAATCTCCGGATATTTACCTTTGCTGAATTGAAGAGTGCCACTCGGAATTTCAAACCCGAATCAGTTCTCGGGGAAGGAGGATTTGGCCGGGTCTACAAGGGATGGGTTGATAAGAAAACACTGAATCCAACAAAAAGTGGGGTTGGGATCATTGTAGCTGTGAAGAAACTGAATCCTGAGAGTGTACAAGGGCTGGAGGAATGGCAGGTCACTTGCTTTATCCATTTTGTAGTTATGGTTAACTAAAATCTTGTCAGTTTTTGAGGATTTAGAAATAGAAACTAAAAGAAATGTTAGACTTCCTTCTCTTGTGAGTTTTTTTTCATCAAAATAAACACTAACTGAAATTGAAATTACCTTTGTTAGCTGTGTGATCCTTTTTGCTTCCTAAAATAAGTGAACTAGAAGCCGCTTCTAACTTTGTTAATTCCTTTGAACAAGTGGAAATGATGATATGCCGCATGTTGCCAAAAGTCTTAAACATTAAGCTAATTTGTGGAATTTGTTGACTGTAGATTCTTCTCTACTTTCCCTATGTGAAAGTTTTTCAATATAAACTCTTCGTCAATGAAAACTAAGTATCTTTTAGATTGTTCATTGCTAAAATGAACAATCTGAAGTAGTCGATTGATACCATCTCTTTCGGTTGCTGCTCACTTTGCTAAGTTTCTTGTTCATCTGATGAACTTAGTTTGGTTTCTCTGTCATGCTTCTTAAATTGCAGTCTGAAGTGAACTTTCTTGGAAGGTTGTCACATCCCAACCTTGTTAAACTCTTAGGCTATTGCTGGGAGGACACAGAGCTTCTACTTGTTTACGAGTACATGGCCAGAGGGAGCCTGGAGAATCACCTTTTCCGAAGTTTGTATTTGTTGCTCTCTCCAATTTAAATTGTTTATACCAACTTGATGCCGCTAAATTATGATATAGTGAGTAAGCTTATAAATCTGTTAGCACTAATTTTAGCAATGATTGGAAAAGAAGCCTCACGATATAATCGAAAATCATCCTAATTTAGACACAAGAGTGATACTTAGAATGTAAAATTTGTTAGTCAATCCGTGCCAATTGAAAAATATTCTCATTTGAAAAATATTGCATTTGACAGTTATTTGTTTTCTAAAGTTTAATCTCATTATCGACTCAAGTTTAAAAGAGTTGAATACTTTGATAATTGGCAGAAGGGACAGCTTATGAACCACTTCCATGGGAGCTCAGGCTGAAGATAGCAATTGGTGCTGCTCGAGGTCTTGCATTTTTACATGCATCTGAGAGAAAAGTTATATACAGAGACTTTAAGGCCTCGAATATCCTTCTTGACTCGGTACACCGGCTGCTTGTTTGATCATCCAGAACCTGCATTCTCTTCAATAGAGATGCCAATGGCCAATGTTTTTTACTTGTGCAGGACTTCAATGCGAAGCTTTCTGACTTTGGTTTGGCAAAGAATGGGCCAATTGGAGGGCAATCACATGTTACCACACGAGTTATGGGCACTCAGGGATATGTAGCTCCGGAGTATGTCGCGACAGGTATCCAGCATTTTGTTTTCTTGCCATGCCAATTACACTACTTTTCAAGTAGGTTATTACACTTAAATGAGACAATTTCAATGCACTATTTTAAAATCAATGAATGTGGTTCTATACAAATCATGCCATCCGCCATTCACATTTGTTAAAAATGTGTGTGACCTTGCTAATGCATTCATATGACTGTCAATTATTTGGGGGCATTCCGTCATTGTTGCAGGTTCTTCACAGTCCATTACATTAGTGTGGATTATTTTGAGAAATAGTAATAGAGCTTTTCTGAGTATATAATAGAATTTGTATTGTGGTTCCAAAACTCATGATGATTTAGATGCTGATAGATTTTTTTACCCCAAATCTTTGTCATATTAATTTGTATATGAGACAAGTCTCATTGTTCAGGACATCTATATGTTAAAAGTGATGTCTATGGATTTGGAGTCGTGTTGCTAGAATTGCTCTCTGGTTTGCGGGCACTTGATGATAGTCGCCCAAATGCGCAATACATCTTGGTAGATTTTGCTAGGCCATTGCTTGCGGACTGCCGCAAGATGATTGATCTGATGGATCCTAGGTTGGGGCGGAAGTATCCGTTAAAAGCTGCTCAGCAGGCAGCGCAACTTATCTTAAGTTGCATTTCTGTTGATCCAAAAGACCGGCCATCCATGAAGGAAGTGGTCGAGATTCTTGAGCAAATTGCAGAGATAAAGAGAAAACCAAAGAAGTCTAAGCCAATGTCACTGAGCCGGGATTGAAACCAACATCTTGGCCCGATGCAACTGAGATCACCGCGAACTCCAAGTCATACACCTCCGAATGGTGCTCAAGGTAGCTACAATTCTACAAGAACAAGGCGACTGGAAAAGATTTTGCTCTAGTCAATGCAGCTTGGAATCAATCTTCAATTTCTATCCATGGTGACCTTGATATTTGCAAAGCGAAGGTTATAAATGGATTTTACTGCTATACAATTGTTTATAAGAATTTGTAGGATTAAGTATGAACCTAGCTCTTGACATGATTCCAATGTATTTTCTTCATTTATTTGGAATTGTACCTTGCCATACAAGAGCTTAAATGGTATCCTTTTATCATTTTTGTCTGGATCCTTTCTGACAACTTTTCGAGCCATTTTGTCTGAGTGAATCAACCAACTCAATTGAATTGTTAGTATCTTGGTTGAACTCAACTCACCGCAATTTAAGGGTGACCACATATCTCTAGCTCGAGTCAACACTCAATGCTCAGACACTCACAAAAGTTCGAAATTTTGATACTTCGGAATCCCAAGAACCTAAAGAGCTCACAGAACTGGAGCCGTGAAAATGTTCAAGAACAGCGAGAGATCATGTATATTGGAAATTTCAAAATAAAGCCAAACTGGAAGTACTTCTGTACACAAACCTAGTTTTATTTACTCTCACCGAAATCCAAATGTTAAAAAACAGAAAGAAAGTCATTGGGCGTGCCTAGAACTGTGGCATATACCAAACTTTGCAAAACTATACATGATTACAAACTCCAAATTTGGTGTGAAGGGTGTTGGCGCATCAGCAATTCTGGTAGACACAAGAATAATCAAAAACCTTTACAACTAAACCTACACGAAGTTTAGTTTCAAGATGGCTGGAGTAGGAAACAATCATTTCCGAACCAGTTTCGTAGCCATGAAATGCTTAGAGCCACCATAAGCTAGCTCATGGAAAGAATCTTATATTCCACATTTCTTTGGAGGAACCAATGAAGAGTACAGAGACACCATCTCCTATTCTTCTGTTCGAGGCTAACCTTCAAAGATCAAGAAAGCACTGAGCTTCCCCATGATGATCTGGTGGTTGATTGGGCAACATGATGAGCAGAAAGTTTGATGGTATGAGCATTTGTAAGTTTGTACACATCAATGCACTCCTTAAGGTCATCATCGCATGTTATTAGGATCCATTCAGAGTCGTCATCAAGGTATTTGATATCCAATGATGTTGCATCAGCTATACCGAACCGCCGCATTATCTCTTGCTTTAAATCTAGGAAACCCCAAGCAGGATGTAATCTGAATATTACTTTCTCTTCCCCACAAATTGCTTTGACCTTTAACAAATCGCGTCGATGAAATGGCCAAAGGGACTTATTTCCTGAAGAATGATGATCAATTTGTAACTCCTGACTTTCAGTTCTAGCCACAGAGTCCGGTGCTTGTTCAGTTGTGAGATGCGGTTCTATGTGGCTTTGAGCCTCCTTGTGGATACCACTCTGATTCTTGTCCCTTAAAGTATCTTCTACAAATGCAAGTTCATGATCATCATGCATGCACTGCTTTTGTTCAATGGAACAACCCGGACTTGAACTAGAATTTTGACTGCACGAAGATGAGGAAAGAGAATTCGACCCAGAGGTGCGTGAAGTGAATCGACCTTCTGCCACTTCGTTTACATTCGAGGACTCGGGGTGATCATGTTGCTTGGAGGGGGAAAATGTGTTCTCCACTGTTAGGTTATTATCTGACCAAGTGGTTTTAATGAAGCTTTCATACAGGGAAGTGAACTGAATGCCTCCTGCAGGACCATGGACAGAATCTAACACCACTTGTAGTTTCTTCAAGGAATGACCTACTTTCTTGATCTTTCGCGAAGGCCAACGACTAATCCCATGCTGCCTACATATTCTTTTCAGAGTAGTAGGACACACTGAAAACAAACACAAGAATTTTTCTTTATCCAAGTATATGAATAACATGCAACATGCCCATATTCGAAGAACTCATAAGGTATAATGCTTACCTCCAAGGCTCTTGGCAGCATCCTTTAAGCTACCAGCAAAATATTTCTGAAGCTCCTGCAGATTAACAGTTTTCTCAGTCTTTGTGCGCCTCTTCTCCGTCGCCTTTTCCATATTCAGAACACTAGTTTCAGCTGAAAAAGAAACTGTATAGTCATTGTGGGAATCATCACACAGCTGACTGAATTCCGGCAATACTTTTTCAGTAGGCATCATTGCATCTGAGGGGCGTGTTGTTGTTACTCTGAATCTCTCAAATTCCTTTTTCACAGGCTTCCCTTGTGTTGAGGCTGGTAAAAGATATTTCGACAAACCTTCTTGTGATTTCATCCCGTCAACAAGTGGTTTTGGATCAATCTCTGAAACAGATTTATCAGAAAGTAGTACTGAAGGGACATTTTTCTCATTATTTTCGGAAACAGTCTCCTCTAATTCTTTAGTTGCCACAACCCTTAACGTTATACTCACTTGTTGTATTGTGATGGACAAAGAACTAAGCATCAATTTCTGCATTTCACTTCCTATGCAATCGACAGGTAAAAAGAACTCCAACACAAAGTCTACATTTCCAGTATGAATACATCGGAGCCGAATAGCAACTGCAGCCCTCAAGTTGAATAACTTAGCATGGTGCGATAACGGATATTCAATCTTGCTAAAGTCTGTTATATTCGACGAGAAGCATGGCTGATTTGTCATAAATGCTTTACCGACAATGCCTTGGCCTCTAAACAAGTGGTGCTCAGAGCAGGCTTGTTGAAACTCCTTCATGTTAGGATCTTGCACATAGCAAGTGTCATCGACAGTTGAAATACAATCCATGAAGGTTTCATCAGAGTGCCAATTTCCCTTTTTGCCTTGTTGGAGGCATGATATCCATGTTTGAGCTAATGGCAACCTGTGGGTCTTGCAAGCAGTCTGCAAAACAATCCGGATCTCCGATAAGGCAGCTCGGTAAGAGTCACCAGTCATCTGGCAAAGAACCGATGTGTATTAATGCGATGCTAAATTCAATTTGTTTTCAGGAGTTTTTGTAGCTCACCTTTAAATGTGGAACACTAAAAACTTCAGAAGTCCTAAGATCAACTGCCTGCAATAACAAACAGGAACGGTGAGCAAAATAGAAGGGAAAAAAAGGAGGAATCAAACTATGAACTTGCCTGAAAAGCATTGCAAATCTTCTCAATATCAGAACTGTAATTGACCTTTTGTGTGGTCATCACTAGCTCCACAACCCCTAAACAAGATTGATTATCTTTCTCAAAAACCGGCAGGGCTATCGTGCCACGAACATCGTACTGCTGAGCATCCTTCACACGAGGGTACTCATAGCTGCTGAAGAATCGGACGTCCGGTGACCACTCGGGCAACTTCCACAGAAACACCCGGCCGGGCAACCCCACGGCTTGATGAGAGTCCTCATCGGCCAAGAACTGGTACCTAGTTGAGGCCGACCGATAATTGATAAGCCTTTGGCAGTTGGAATCTAAGAAGAAAGGCTGGCCACATGTAGTAAGGACCTGTTTTCCCCCTCTCATGACAGGCACCCAAACCTGAACAAGAACATCGCCGTCTTTATGCGACTCCTTGATGTACCTAAGAGCATGGTTCAATCTTTGTTTCACAGTAGACATTGAATCATTAGGCTGAGTTTGCCAGATCTTGTCTGGTTCATAACTAAAATCCTCAGCTACCAACCCAACTTGCGTGGAAGATTG
The DNA here is from genome assembly GCA_037833815.1 of Zingiber zerumbet. Taxonomy (NCBI): domain Eukaryota; kingdom Viridiplantae; phylum Streptophyta; class Magnoliopsida; order Zingiberales; family Zingiberaceae; genus Zingiber; species Zingiber zerumbet. The sequence goes on along the minus strand of JBBMJZ010000067.1, from coordinate 1,595,490 downwards.
AACAGCAGCAAACACTGGTCTCCCTGCATCAACAGTCAAAAAGTTGGAAGGGCTGGATGGTGCTAAGGAGGTAGAGGTGCTTGTTTGCTGGAAATCAGAGTAATCAAAGTCCGTCCCTGATAGTAACTCATCCAACAGGTCCAAATCGATCCCAGAATCTTCCATGAGAAAGTCTCTCTCTCTCTCTCTCTCTCCCTCTTCACAGCCCCATAGCAAGCCAATAATCTCTCTCTCAGCAATCAAAGAGATGCGAGACAAACTGCAAAAAGCACATCATTCACAAGGAGAACAAACCAAAGGGGGAATCAGTAGGAACAAGAAATGGAGAAAATTGACGGCAGAGATGCAACAATTTGGACCCACTGGCCCAAAAATCCAAACTCGTTTGCAAGAAGGTACTACCTTTACACTTTACAGAAACCATTTCCAGAAGAACTAGTCTTTCTCCCGGAGGTTACTGCATCAGATGCAAAGGAGGAGGAGAAAAGTTGCGAGTCTGTGTGGCGCCATCAAGAATCTCCAGGTTCGCATCAACGCTCCTCACCAGAAGCAGTATCTCCGTCCTCAAACCTGAATCCTGAAGAATTTGTGGCGAGGAATTTGAAGCGGTTGTCCCACCAGCAACGAAATTACCAGGACTGTCCCTGCGGAAGAACAGAGCCCAGGGGCAAAGGAGGTGCGTCACCAGGAGCACCGCAAAGTGTTGACCAAGAAGCAAATACGAATCCAGATTCTTCTTCATTCTCATTTGGGATCTCGGGAGATATTCATGATTCACACTCTGTTAAAAAAAAAAATCCTTTTTTTATTAAAAAAAAGTAGAAATCTCGCACAGAAATTCAGACGAGTTGGAACCACATGGTGGTGGTCCTAAGATTTGCAAGAATCTTTCACCAAATAAAACAAAAGGCGTGCAAGAATCTTCAAATCTTTACTGCAGGATGATGAACTACTCCAGGGATTGCAAAGAAATTCGCCAAGCGATCGCCATCACCCCGCCACTGTCACACCCTTGGAACTATTTAAAAAAAAAAAAACGAGGACCAACGAGATGAGATGAAAACGTCCGATCCAGTTGGCTACGGAAACAAAAGGCTCAAAATTGACTTGAGGATTTCAGATGGCGACTCGTTCGTGACAAGAGATGGCTAGAAAACAAACAAGCAAATAAATAAAAAAAAGGGAGAAAAAATGGCTGCCCACAGCTCCATCACCATCGAGCATATGCGTATCCTTCCTTCCTCTCCTCTTGTGATAAGGATGTTACCTCCATTTCAGAGTTAATGGGGCACATCAATCTTACTTGTTCTTGCTTACAAGATAGGTTTTTACTAATCAATCAGTATATGAATTAATTAGCTGCAATATATATATATTTTTGATTGAGTGGAGGACGTGGAGGGAGCAATGCCAACGCTTTATAAACCAAATATACTGGCTTAATATCCTTTTCTCAAAAAAGTTGGATTGAATGAAGTCATTTTTGTCCACTCAAAAGTTTTTTTTTTTCTTTTAACAAAAAGAGTACTTCAATTTTTAATTAATTGAAATATTATGTTGTATCCTGCAGAAATTTCAATTTTGTATTTATTTTTTAAATGACTGTGAGACCGATTATATAGGATGCTTGGGATTAACGTAGGACTTTTTGCCATGGAAAATTTTAGTTGAAAATAATAATATCGTCTTATATTTATCTGTTAAATTATTCAATATATTTTTTTTAATTTTTTACTTACAACTTTCTGTAAAGTTCTAACAAATTTGAATTTAAAAAAATATTGTTCTTCCTTGGTATATTTAAAAGGAAAATGACCCCTAAGCTTCAAGGTTTTTTTTTTAAAAAAAAACAAAGAAGGTAAACTTGGAAGACTCTATGTATCATCTTAATTTTTTATGTTTTTATCCAACTTTCTTTTCATCATAGAATATTGAGTTCTTACTACAATAATTTAAGATTCAACTACTTGTAGAACAGTTAGTACAAAGTAAAGTACATTTCTTTTGTCCTTAAGAAATGGTGTGAATTTTATTCTTTAAAATTAGAATGAGGAATGAGAGTTGCTTTCACAAGAGAAAAGGTTGGTGTGCTCCCTAATTAGAAGCCAAGCGGTTGAATTTCCGAGGGCCAAACAATGACGTCGATTCAAATAATTAAATCTGCCATCGATGCCATCAACAATGAAAAATAAATTAGTTCACTTCTCAACAAATCTCTATTCAATTCCTTATAGTCTTATACAGCTTTACCATTTGCCATTTTTTTCCTTTTTTTTTTTTCAAAATCACTCTGGGCCACTTTTAAAATATCAACTTTGCACCCATGCTTATAGTTGACAATTTTAAAACTAATATATAAAACAATTATATATTATTTTCTATAGTTTTATATTGAATTGAATGATATAATTGTTTTGTGCTAAATGAACTATAGTAAATGTTAGAGTAAGGTGGAAGGTGCCCCTTCCCCTTTATCTTCCAATCCATTCACTTTCCTCCATCAATGAAGGAAGAGGAAGAGACCTTCTATACCTATATAAGGTCGTCCAAAGCAATCTAAAGGTGTGCATCAAAAGAGAGGTGGTGAGCAAGTAACCGGTAAGGAGAACATCCATTAGAAAGGAATTTGACTCGTGAAATCTTGAGGAGCTTCCGATTCGTTCGTGATCATTCTTCCGACGACAAGTTATTTTTCGATATCTTCTCCGAGCATCACTATGAGTTTTTCGTTTTGTACAAAAAGCGAAGATCAAGATCTACTACGAGAGATCATTTTGAGTTTTACAGATTTCGAATTTCTGTATTTTTCATGTTTTAGAACCAACAATGGAAGCTGTGTGGCTTTGTTTGTGTAGCCTTGTTAACAATAGAAGTTATATGGCTAGGCTTGCGTAGCCTTGTCGACAATGAAAGCTGTGTGACTTGCGTATCAGTTATGCAACAATCTGTCTGGTTGAAAATGTTCCTAAAATATTGCTGAGGACAGTGAGAGTCCTGTTATAGTGTACTATGACAGTCAAGCTGAGAATCCCAAATAATACAGCAAAGGCAAGCATATAGAATTAAGTATAATTTTATAAGGGATATTGTTGTTGGTGCAGTTAACATTAGTAATCTAACTCAGGTTTTGATGAATGAGAAAGTAGGTTAAGTTAGTTTAAATGTGATATAATACTTTGATCAAGTGTGTAGGAGAAGTACAGCTAGGTCAAAGGGCCGACCGGATAGCTGGCATGAAGCCCAGACAGGTCGATGGGTTGACCTGATGTCTGGCACGAAGCCCAGCTAGGTCGACGGGCCGACCGGATAGTTGGCACGAAGTCCAAACGGGTCGACGGGCTGACCGGACGTTTGGTACGAAGTCCGGCTAGATTGACGGGCTGACCGGATAGTTGCACGAAGTCCAGATGGGTCGAAGCACTGACCGGACGTCTGGCAGGTAAGTGAAGGTAAGCCACTAGTGAGGAGTAACTGTGAGGACGCGTTCTCGGGAAGGGAACTTAGGCGTTGATCCGACTTAGAGCCATTTTGGAACTCTAAGTCGAGATCTTGACTAGATTCCGGTCTCGGTGAGAAGGAATCTAATTGCTATTTTATGTCTATTCTGTTTTATATTCTAACTCTGTTTTACAGGTGACTAACATTTTTCTACAAGGTTAGAACTGACCGGGATCAGTCGACCGAAAGTCTAGATCGGTCGACCGAACCTCCAAGCAGAAGCAGATCAGAGCTTCAGAGGATGGACCGGTTTGATCAAGGGATCGGTCGACCGAACAATGAGATCGGTCAACCGAACAATGAGATCGGTCGACCGAACCAAGGAGGAACGTCGTCTGGATCAGGCTGAGTTGATCGGGTCAGAGAAGACTGATCGGTCGACTGAACCTTGGATAGGAGTTGACCAGATCAAAGCGGAGCGAGCTGATCGGATGAGGTGGAGATCATATAGTCGGTCGACCGAACCGGGGATCGGTCGACCGAACCGGGGATTGGTCGACCGAACCGGGGATCGGTTGACCGATCCGCTTCAGTTCAAATCTGATCCCGAGCTTCGAGGATATGGATCACTGTTGCAGAGCCTATAAAAGGGGCCCTCGAGGAGCAGCCTAAGCATCAACTTGAACAGATCAATCAGTGCTATTGTATGCTGCTCACGCTTTAACTACGCTCTGCCACTCCGACGAATCAAAGCTTCAAAGTTGTTGTTTTCTTTTCGTTGTATACTTCATTGTTTTGTTTATTGTACTTCATCTTTTGTAACCATTTAATGAACTGATAGTGATTGCCCATCGAAAGCGGTTGACGACCATGGTCCTTGGAGTAGGAGTCACCCTAGGCTTCGAACCAAGTAAAAATCTTGGTGTTCTTGTTCTCTGTGTCTCTTTTTCTTTTTCCACTTCATCTCTTCGAATTTTTTTAATACACTATTCACCCCCTCTAGCGTAAACTCAATCTAACACATTGTTCTTTTTCTTTTCCGTTGTGTACTCGACTACGAATGTTTTGATTGCTATTCACCCCCTCCTCTAGCGACTTCCACAATCCAACACCAATAAGCATCCTGGTCGTCCTGACCTGCTCCAGACTTCCCTGTGAACATCCGGTCACCTTGACCTGCTCTGGGCTTTTCTCGCGAGCATCCAGTCACCCTGACTTGCTCCGGGCCCACCCTCAACTTCATTCAAGGTCACCCTATATGACATCTGGTTTAGACCATGACTCTGATATCATTTGTTAGGACCGAAGGATGTTCGCATATCTCCACAATAGCATGATATTATCCACTTTAGGTCTAGACTCTTATGACTTTGCTCTTGGGCTCTATCCAAAGGACCTTATGTCAATGAAGATATCTCACATCCTTTTTGAACCCATGATCTTTTCCAAATCATTCCAATGCGCGACTTTGATTGATCCCAACAGATGACCCAAAAGTTGAAGGGCTCCGAAGGCAGAGTATAGCGAAGCTACACGACAACAAGGGCTTGAAAGTCGAAGCGCTCCAGAGGCAGAGTACAATAGGGCCGCACAGCAGTGAGGGCTCGAAGGCCCAATTGGCGGCGAAGGCGGAGCATAGTGAGGGTGCACGACAACAAAAGTTGCTCAAAGGCTCAAACTATCGTCTGCTCATGTTGGATCATGGAGCGGCACTGGTGGTAGATTACGCAAAGGGAGAAGGAGGCAACGTCGTTGATGATGGTTGCATAAGAAGGGGGAGAGCATGAAAAAGGGGCTCGATCTAGGGTTTTGGCTCTAGATCAGCCGAATCTGAGGGCAGGGAGTTGACTAGGTATACGACAGAGCAGCAGGGGGCCTAGGTGGCGTCAATGTTAGTCAGCGCCATGGAGTGTCGGTGGTCAGGTGTGTAGAGGGAGAAGGGGGCAGTGCCATGGAGGAGAAGGTGTGAGAGGCAGTGTCTACAACAATGACATGGGGAAGGGGAGAAAGTCACAGGCGGATCATGCTCGGTGAGCTTGTGTCACCAAGGAGAACCTAGTGGCGGCAACAAGAGAGGAGAGAGAGGCAGTGGAGGGTCGGCAGGGAGGAGATGAAGGCCCCCTCGAGCAAAGGTGGCAATGGTTGCATCAAAGAAAAATGACCTCTCCGAGAGGTGGTTGGTGGCTAGGTGCAAGGAAGAAGCCAACGATTTGGTAGGCGGTGAGAGAGGAAGGGGCATAGGGTGGTAGCCGTGTGAGCCAAGGAGAGGGAGATTAAGGTAGAAGAGAGCATAGAACAGTCAGAGATCATGCGAGAGTGAGGTGGAGATCATCTCCGACCGTGATGGCGGCGTGAGCGGCCGAAATCAGGGCCCCCTTCCTATGACCTCTCAAAACCCTAAAAAAGGGAAAATGTGCCAAAAATTCCAAAAGACCCCTCGTCTAGGTGGCGCTCCATATACTTCTCACATCACAAGTCTTTCCTTCAAGTCTAGTTGAAGGAGGCATGAGTCTGACTAACTAGACTATTATGTTATGATGGGATGAGTGAAAGAGTTTCCTGGCCTGTCGTATGACGAATCATTAGGGCGGGGTTAGGAGCTTCGAGCCTATCATAAGGTTGATTGCTAGCACGATGCTAGAGGCTCTGAGCCTGTCATAAGGTTGTGTGTCTTCCGACTGAGGAGTCAGGGAAGTATCGCCAAGCCTATTGTAAGGTTGATACATGCCTGTCGTAAGGCCAAGTGACATCGACTAAGGAGTCAAGACAATTTTGTAGAGCATATTGTAAGGCGAAGTGAATTCAACTAAGGAGTCGAAGGAGGAATCTCCGAGCCTAGAGTGAGGTGAATGGCTTCCGACTGAGGAGTGGAGATATAATCTCCAAGCCTGTCGTAAGGCAAATAACTAGCACAGGGCTAGGGCTCCGAGCCTATAGTAAGGTTGAGTGTCTCCCTATTGAGGAGTAGGGGAAGGAGTCACTAGCATAGAGCTAGAATATCTGTGTCTGTCATAAGGTGATAACTAGCGCAAGACTAGGGGTTTCGAGCCTGTAGTAAGGCCAAGTGACCTTCAACTACGAAGTCAAGGATGGAATCTCCAAGCCTGTCATAAGGTTGAGTAACCTCCGACTAAGGAGTTAGGGAATAAGTCTCTCAGCCTGCCATGAGGCAAATGACTTCCAATTGAAAAGTTTGGGATAGAATCTTCAAGCATGTCATAAGGTGAATAATTAGCATGGGGCTAGGAGCTCCGATATGAGTCTATAGCAAAGTCGAGTGTCTCCTGATTGAGGAGTCGAGGAAGGAGTCACTAGCGTGAGGCTAGGATATTTGTTTCTGTCGTAAGGCAATCGCTAGTGCATGGCTCTAATAATCTTTGTGCCAAGCGAGCAACTAGTCTCTATGTCAGACGAGCGGCCATAGGCTTTGATAGCATGGAAACACACCCTCAGTCTTTAACAACGTTAAAACATGAACTTAGTCTTTGGTGGCCTGGGAACACGCACTCAGTCTTTTGTGGCGTGAGAATACGTTTTCCTGCCTGGAAACATTATGTGATAAATCCGCAAGTGCACGCAGATGTTGTCAAGTAATAAAGATATCGAACTCATAAGTACTGGGGATCAAATACTAGCTTACTAACTAAATTTAATTGTCTAGACAATAACTAGTGTAGAGAGTCAAGAATAAGAAAATCAAAAGACTAGAGTGAAGAGAAAAGATAGAAAAGACTTGATCAAGATCGAAGACAATAGAAAGACAGAGTAAATAAGAAGAAATTGATTGATGAAGGCAATTCTAAGACTTTGATTTCACCATTATGTTAGTAAACACTTTATCTATGTTTGATTTTCTATCCTCAATGTTGATTTATGTAGATAGATTATCCTATGTATATAATATAAACTTTTGGAACTACACCGACATATCAATTCCAATTCATCACTTACTTTCAAAGCGGTTGAAGTTAGGGATCGCTCCCCTAAGGAGACCCTGTCATGAGATTCTACGAACATCAAATAACTTTTCTCCTACTTTTGTGACGTTGAATTAGAATTAATCCACTAAGATTAATGATAGCTCATTACTCATCGCGGCATACTGATTTACTTGCGTAGCCGATTCTCCACATCTTAATTTTTTATTGGTCGGAGGATTGAATTCTCCTTTCAGTTCATCCCAAATCCTCATGAAATATGAATCTCATGCTTTTGGCATTGAAATCATGTTTATATAGTAGATTTGGACTATAATAAATTGATTATTGAATAAGAAAGATCAAGCATTAATAGACCAATCAAAAGAGTATTCACATAACAAAGGGTTAATCTCTAATCCTAAAATTAAAAATATGCTCCATAGATATGGAATTACAACCAGAAATCGTGTTCAAATGGTGACAATTTAGATACAAGTTTAGAAATTCAAAAATCAAGAACAAAATCTTATGCTCATTGCAAGATTTCTCCTCTCAATGCTCCTGATCTATCTTCCAAGCGTATATGATGTTAGATCCCTTCCAAATGACGACAACAAGATTCTTTGCCATGTTCAGATGGTGACAATTTAGATACAAGTTCAGAAATTCATAAATCGAGAAGAAAATCTTAGGCTCATCTCAAGATTTCTCCTCCGAATGCTCCTAATCTATCTTCCAAGTATAGTTGGTGGCAGATCCCTTCTAAATCATCTCTTCAAGTCACCTTGGAGCCCTAGGGTGACTCCAAATTGGAATCCCTTCTAAGGGGATGAGATTCATCTTTTATAGACAAAGGGTGAGTGCCTAACATTAGCCGTGTCGGCTAGAACGGGCGCTCATGTCAAGCACGATGACTGCACAAAAGAGTTGGCTGAACAGAGGACGACCCATGTCGACGGGCATGAGCACTTATGTCAGGCTTGATTGATGCAAAGGAGCATTGTCCATGAGTTGTGTCGCCAGGCACAAGTACCCATGGCTGGTTAGGCTAATTGGACCATGACCTGTATCGACTGGCATGAGCACTAGATTGATTTTTCGATTGAAGCACGACCCGTGCCAGCTGGCATGGGCACCCATGGTAGTCTATGAACTTCAATCCATTAATTTTCAATTTTTATTTTTGTTTGTTTTTGCGCCCTAGCTATCAAAAAAATACACGAAAACAATTATCCAAAATAGGAAAATATCAAAATGAAACATAAAGAGATGGTATCATAAAATATATACATACATAATAGGTCAAAAAGTGTATCAAAATATAACAAAAACCTTATGTAAAATACGCACATTAGAACTAGGGATGGTAATGGGTCAGGTTCGAGTCGAATTATGTATTCTCCATCCCCATACCCATCATGTATAGGATCTCCAATGGGTATACTCATACCCATTAAAGGATCGGATATCTTATATAGTTATAATTTTTTTCTTTCTATCCGACTGTTATCATTCAACAAAAATATATTAAAATTAACATCCTATTAATATATATATATATATATATATGTATATATATTATTTAATCGGGTGTCGGGTATCGGGTATTGCGTATTGATAGTCCCTCCATACCCTCCTCCATTTGGGTCGGATATTGAATCCTCCATCGGATTCGGGTAACATTGTCATCCCTAATTAGAACATGCACTCAGTCTTTGACAGTGTGAGAACACACACTCAGTCTTTTGTGGCGTGGGAACATGTTTTCCTATGTGAGAACATGCACTCAGTCTCTTGTGGCGTGAGAACACGCACTATCCTTTACAGCATGGGGGCACACACTCAGTCTTTGGCGGCGTGGGAACACACACTCGGTCTTTTACACTCGGTGGAGAGACTCGAATGACTTGGTCGATGGTTGTGGCAAAGCTGTGAAGAAGATCAACAATTCATATCTGAAGGATAGAACTATATGCACTTGAACTTGATGGGCAGTTTTGAGGTGATCTTGCCACTGGCCTGGAGATAATAGTTCAATCCCTTGACTCCCAAATGTTCACGGAGTCGAGGAGAGAGTAGTGATACTGATCTCGCTAGAGGAGATAATGTTTAATACCTCAACTCTCAAGTATTTGCACAGTTGAGGAGAAAAGATTAATATCGATCCCGTGACTCCCAAGTATCTGCAAAATCAAAGAGAGAATACTATCAATCTTTCAACTCTTAGATATCCACAGAGTCGAGGAGAGTATATAATAAGATATCAAACAACTGACCAAGGATTTAGAGAATAAGGATCTTGTTGGTATGAAGACCTTTTGGCATCTAGCACAACTGTTGAATGAGAATCACATCTAAGAAATTTTGATTTCTTACTTGATAGTGATGTGTTTAGGGATACTTATTCTCCGAGAGGAAGAATAACATCTAAGAAATAGTGATGTGTTTAGGGAATCACATCTAAGATATCAAACTTTCTTCTACCTTCAGCTCCCTCTTCCTCACTTTCTTCCTATTTACGGCGACTTAGTCAACATCAGCGACAAGTCACCTGTTTGGAACATTAAATCTGGTGTTGTGGAATGTATACCTGATCAAATTTGGCATCATGGAACGTATAACAGATTTGGAATGTTGAAATGGATGATGTCGGAAATCTCTCTTCAATCACACAAATTTGTGAGATTGCTGTTGTTTAGGGAAAAGCGGCAGAGAGAAGCATGAGGCAGAGAGGCATGCGGATTGCTATCCTACATTGTTCCTCACAAATTTGTGAGATTGCCTCATAAATTAATTTCTAATTTGTGAGATTGCTATTTGATAGGATAATTTGTGAGGCATGCTGCATGCTTCAACAAATTCTGAGGCATACTTCAACAAATTCTGCTTTAGTATAGGAGACTCCTTTTGCATTTCTTTCTCAACTCCACTCTAGAATAGGAGATATGACTTGTCAAGAACAAGAAGAGAAGATTAGATATTCTTTGGTTCCAATTGCCTTTGCAAAGAGAATAAATTCTATTCTTTTCATAGAATCCAGAATAACATCTCCATCTTTTGTATGTATTTATGTGCACCGATGATTTATAGATTTCCTCTTTTAAAGCTTCTATCTCTTTCTTAAGAAAATCAATTTCCAGATTTTTGTCTTGCAAAGATAGCTCACTTTCTATGAATTCAATTCTGAGTAGCTCTATCTCAACTAGCAATGTTTCCTTTTCTCCATTCTGTTCCAAGCCAAAAAGATTTCTCTGCTTGGAAGGTTGACTCTTCAGATTTGAATTACTGCATTTTTCTTATGAAGTTTTTTTGCACTGCTTCCTCTTATGAAGTCTTTTTGCAATGCTTCCTCATAGTAATCAAAAACCTTTCAAGTTTTCACCACATGTATGAACTCGATCATGTTAAAAGAATATTAGAAACCTTACTACACATATTGGAGCATGGAGATTATAATATTGCTTATACCATGTGGATTGAGGAGCAAAATAAGCAGTATCATGTGAAAACACTCGCTAACATCCATGCAGTTCATACACAACCTAAGCTAATATTGCATCCTAAGTTGTTAATTTAATATTTTTTTGAATAATTAATGTTTTATTAATGAAATTATTCATCATTAATATTATTCTAGAAATGCATATCAAGTTCTAATATTCAACATTCAAATGTCTAGTGTTCTTTTAGTATTTTATATTTGGAGATATATATCAAACCTTTAAATTTACATGTTATTATTGATTGTAAACATATTGAAGGTGTTGAATTGATACAAATAGTCTTTTAATAAAAGTAAATGATTAGATAATAGGCATCATTATAAGTTCCTACCATTAGGAATCAAGATGAGGACCAAAACTAGAACAACCAACAGATATAGAATACAACCAATCAATCAACCTTCAATCATTTCAATGTACCAAAGCTCAGCATAATGAACAACCAAATGCAGGCTGATAAGGTTGTAGATGAACCAGTTATGTTTGTGATTAAATGATTTAAGTCCTTTGCTCATGGGTGTGTTTATCCCTTGGGCTAGTTTATCAAAACTTGCGAGTTAAGAAAATTATGCATCATATAAGCATTGATCAAGGTTGCAGTAGCTAACAAAAATAGGTGGAGCATTCAAGCGAAAAATCTAGGCTGGACCAAAGCCATTGACCAAGACCATAAAAATAACACGAACTGCTCATTTTTTGTAAAAGATTCACAAGAAAAACATCAAGATTCAAATAATCTAATCATTTTAATGATATAAAAAGAATAACTTACTAAGTACGGAATTTATACTATGTTTAAGGCCAGAAATGGAGAAAAGATTGTTTTGTTCTCTGTTCTTCTTCTCAACTTCAGCAACTGCCAATTCAGCCTCCTATGATAAAGATGGATCAATTGATAAGTTAAGGCTGCGATCATCACCAGTTTCAGAGAGATAGAATTTGACTCAACAGAGATAGAAAGCAAGTGGGTTATGAGAATGTAACTAACAATAAGCATGAAATCATCTATTCCAGCACCTATTGTCAGAGACAACTCAAAGGAAAGTCAACAATAGCCTTAGTCAGAGACAGATTCTAAACTCCATTTATAAAATTACAGACCCTCAAAGTATCATAATCCACAAAAGTGTCATCCTCCCCTAACCATCTATTACAATCAACTAGTTCTAAATGTTTATCCATTGAAGCCATTACATTTGCAAACATCACAATTCTCCATAATTTGACAGTTCGATTATGGAGTTCAACAAATGTCCTATATAGATAAACAAAAAATGAACTAAGAGAAAAAGAATAAATACTTTAGGAAACCACTTCTCACTGAGAAAGGTTTGATTAAAGGATTTCATAGAAAGATTACAATCTAAATCATGCATGAGTTGAACATTCCATGGATCTACACTATCAAGTTTAGAAAATTGATCATTTCTATAAACATACAAGCGAATTCACAAAAAATTCTAACACCCATATGTGTGCAGAAAACTTAAAATGTAAAAGGAGGTCTTGTTCTCCATCTACCTTATTGACTACTTTTGAGCGTCTTTGCATGGACCTTGACCATTTCAAACTAGATCTACCAAGACGCGACACCCCAGACTTCTTCAGAAAAAACCCATCAGTTCGCTGTGTGTAGAGTGTATCCTTTTTCCTTGCAAATTGCATTTTCAAACTGTATAAATCATGGAAATAATGCTTCATAAGTTAGTTTCAACACAATACTGTGAAGAAACAGATGGGAAAAATAACTTATAATTGTAAGCCATGAAATGAAAATCAAGGGATCTCATTCTTCACACAATAGCTTACCTTTGTAGCAATGTAGCTCTCTTCCATGGAAATAGGTAGGGAAGAACCTTTATACGAGGTAATGATGAGATGCTCTTTTTAGATGGTCGTTTTCCACTCAATGTCCAAACATGAGAAAAGCTGGAATACTCATGTCGTTTGTCTTGAGCTTCATAAAAAATTAGTGAAAATAAGATTTATCTCTCATTCTGAGTATGAATACTTATCAAATCTAACATTTGAGAGTTGTCTAAATCCACATTATAAAAAGTAAAAACTAATTGATTAGATATAGCAAGGATGGTAATTGCTAAGGCTCAATAATTCATCTATATTTGTATGTCTGAATAATCATAGAAGTGAAAAATAAGAGTTGAAGAATATGATAACAACATATGGAGAGAAAGTGAAATAATCTTCAGTACAGACCTTTGTTCAATTTTTTCTTGGGTAGAGTAGAAGTTACGCCATTTACAGTAGATACAGAAACCTTCTGCCCACTCATGTTTCCATTTCCGGGAAGAAGCACAACATTACTTTGACCTTCTGAAGAATAGGCATTCCTTATAAGTTGGTTCTTGTTTTTCCTATAGTAATAATCAGATGAAGCTGAGGAAATTAATGCCGGACTCTTATCTAAAGAAGAATTAACTGAATCATTGACTTTATGCCCTGAAGCAGCAACCAACTGATTGGACCTGTGTTTCACATATATCACACTCTTACCCAAAGGTTCGCATATTTTATCACTTGTGTCATTCTGATCATTGATACCACCAGAAGGCAGAATGAGTGGTGTATCCTGAACATCAGTTGTAGCTTCAGCAACAGAATTCTCTGACAAGCCATGAGGAGCTTCAGACGAATGAACAAAGGTGGAATCTGATAATTTCGCAGCAAGAGGCAAAGGAGGTGTTTTTGGTCTCTCGAAAGTATTATTAGGGCAGTACAGAATATTGTTCCCAGAATTCATGCTTTTCTCCATGATATCTTTAGTCAATTTACTTGTACTTCCCAAATACTGTGATGGCTGTGTAGGCTCTGTAGACAGTTTGTTCTCAAAAGAAGGATTAGAGCGAGCAAGAATATTGTTTGCACGACCATGACTTCCAAAAACAATGTTTTTCTCTGTGATACCTTTGTTTAATTTTCTCGTACTTCCCAGAGACTGTGATGGTTGAGAAGCTGATTTCCTAATAAGACTGTTACCTTTACGAACATAAGAATTATGAATCTTTCCAAGCTTCCTTGGAGATAGTTTTGACAATGAACCACCTTTTTGAGATCGTAGAATCACCTGAGAAATTGAAGAGGGAGCATCCTTTCGATGCCAAGTCTTGTGTCTCAAACTCAAGTGTGAATGAGTTGATTCCTTGGAACAACTAACTGAGTTAGCTCGAATTGGAGTATCTTTTGGAAGTCCAACAGTTGGCATTGTCTTCTGGTTCAAATGTTCTTGTCCATTCATATCTTTTGATTCCATGGATTTTTGTTTGACAGTATCATCTGATAATAAGTTATTTTCTTTCTCCAACATAGGTTTACAACTAATGTTCTGAGCACCTTCAACTTCTGGTGCCAAGGATTCTCTGAAAGCCAACAAATATTTGTCTTCTGTGATAACTTTCTGATCTTGGTCACAAATATCTTTAATCAAACCATCTTCACTGCAACCATATCTATCAGCCAATCCTGAATGCAGCCGTTCTGGAGCTACACAAGGTAAAGCATCTTGAACTTCAGACATGAAAATGGATGAATCTACTAAATCTTCCTCCCTAGGTTTCAAGTTATCAGATTGAGGTGATTCGACATTAGCATGTGAGGCAAGGCAGGCATCTTTCTCATCTGTGGTAATATCTGGAAGGTATCCATCTGAAGCTGTATCCATTAACTGTGGAGGAAAGTTGACTAAATGATTTTGTATTTCCATGCACAAATAAACATCACTCATTGTGGAGTTACCTCCACTAATTTCCTTGAGCTCTTTTGCATCAACATCAACCTCTATGTGCTGGTTGCCAATAGTATGCTGTTTCATTTTTAAGTTGTCACCAAAGATGCTATGACTGGTTAAAGAGGAGGTCATATGACAAACTGGCATGACTAACTGCTCACTCTTTCTCAGTGGTGATGAAGAATACTCACTGGAAAATGTAACAAATTCTTTGTCAAGGCCTCCCGCTTTCTTATTGTCATCTGACCCCTCAAAATTTTGACTATCATGATTCTCATCTATGGTGTTCTGAGCCTGGAGAGCTGATGACAATTGGCCAGTTTCATCATCTAGTTTACCCTCAAGACTGACATGATTGATAGGACTTGAACTGCCAGTGTTTAAATCTCCAATATCCAGTAATGCATTGGCACAGTTTTGATCAAGAGTTTGACCAAGTTCAACAAATTGCTTTCCCTTTTCCTCTTCATCACACCTAGATGGATCAGTCAAAACACTCTTCTTTGCAGTCTCTGTGTCTACGAATTTTGACTGACAAGACCCTAAATTAACACAAGTAGCAAGTTCAATTTCCTGTTTTTCTACGATACAGTTTGTTTCTTTGACACTTCCACCAATAACAGAATGTAAAGTTTCTTCTTCTTCCCTTACTTTCTCATCCATCAACTCTTGCCCTTTGTTCTCATCCATTGTCACAGTGCTAATAGCCCTCCTTGAAGAATTCTGAAGGCTGGGATTATTTACATCTTTAATAGAGGAACTTCCCTTATTATCTGAAGCTTCTAGATCATCAGGCTTTTTCTGAGAAGTGTTCAGTGTGAGCATCTTAGAGATTCCATCCTTTGCCTCAAGAACCAATGAACCAGAATCAACAGGAATAGCAAATTCCTCTCCCTTCCTTGCCAACTTCTTTTTCACTAGCCTTTTAGGTGTCGACCGCTCCTGACCTTTTCCATCATAATTAAGTAAGGCTGATCTTGGAGAAGATGCATCACCAACCAAACTACCTGATTTTAGTGAGAAGTTAGGTGTGATTACTTCTAATTGATGCTTTACAGAAGTAGTGGGCTGAGAAACTAAGTCAGAAGGTGAAGTGTGAAACAATGGTTTCTCCTGTAGTCTGCTCCAGACAGATACCCCAGATTGTAACCTAGATAGAGCACTAGGCCTCTTTGCTGGTTGCTTACTGGATGTTGATACTATAATTTGCTCCTTCCCTCTATTGAAGAACGTAGCACTGGGCCTCTTTGCAATTTGTTTCTCTGGTGACCATATTATGATTTGGTCATTCTCCTTGTTGGAGGGCTTTCTCTTACCTCTATTGTCTCCAAAGTAATTTTCCTCACAGGAATAGACTGTGCTTGTGGTGGGCACATCGTATACATCTGAAGTGGTTTCAAATTGCCTGTTTATGTGAGAATAAGAATTGCCATGAGATCGCATTGTGGGAAATGGTGACCTAAGATGTCGCTCCAAAATAGGACCAAGTTCTCTCATATCCTCTCTATCTCTACCTATATCCCTATTCCTATCCGAATAAAAAGGCATATGCAGTGGTCTTTCTCCTCTGCTATCCTCTCTATCTTTATCAGAGTAAGATTTCATCGGTTGCAGCAAATACCGCCATTCAGCTACAGAATCAGCTTCCCTCTTTCCATCTATGGCAACAAAGTCCCGTGGAGCCCTAGGGGAAGAGGCGCACGGTGGAATTGTAGAAGGATTGGGAAGCAAGATACGGTGAGGATGGTCGATCTCTTTGTCCCAAACCCTAAGATGCTTCTTACTTGGACCTCCCAAGTGCTCCTCCAGATCAGTGTCTTCCAACCATCGAGGTCTCTTCCTTCTTTCCAAATCTACAGCAAGTTCATCCCTATAAAGATTTGCACGGGAACAAGCCACATGATGCCGCCTTTCCCCATCCTCCCACCTCAACCGAAGCAAATCTTGGCTCTCGTCGACGACCACCCTAAATCTATCGTCATTAAAAACACGACTTTCCGGGGAATCTCGCACGAAATTCTCGCCGTGGCCCATGAGATGCGGCTGGAGAGAAGGGTAGCGGTCTTCGGGAAGGGGCGAGCGGTCAGGGAATCTAAGCGGCAGCTGCGAGAACGGATCTATTTGATAAGGGACTCGAAGGCGGCCGCCGCCGCCGTCGACGACGGGGAGGCGGGTTTCGTGCTCGTGGCGGAGAGATCGGGCGTGATGGCTAGGATAGGGCTGCGGCGAGGGTGTGGACGAGGGGAAGGAAACATGGTGGTGGTGGGATTGATGAGAGTAGTAATTGGGATCCACCAAGTGGTGAGGCGGCGGAGGGTGCGGATCGTACCTGGATCTGGCGGCGAGGCGCGGGGAATCCAGCGGATCCATCGGCGACGCTGGATCGAAGGCCTGCGGGGGAAGAAGAGGAGGCAGCGATCGTGGCGAGGCGAGCAATTGGTAAAGCCAATCGACGATTCGATGACGATAACGAGAGCTCGTGTAATCGATCAAGATATGGGGAAAGCGTAATAATTGAATCATTTATTATTAACAACTCTTTCATAGTCAACTTAAATATGAAGGGTAAAACTTAAAAGGACGGTTCAAATTATGTAAATTATTAAACAATACATCCTTTTTTAAAAAAAAATCAAAAAGAGATTTTTTTTCTCAAAAATACTTTTACTTTTGGATATTGTAGTACTTATCCATTCTAACAGCTACTAATTAGCTGCGCTGATTATTTTTTTTATTTTTAATTAATTTAAAATGTTTTTACTAAAATTTAAATAATGTTAACAAAAGAATATTTTAATATTAATAGTCATCAAAATTTAAGATTTAACATTTAGCTACCATTATTTTAAAAGAATGTTGACTAATTTAAAAGGATTTTGATAAAATTAATATATAATTTTGATTAAGTTGGTAAAAAATATTTTAATATAGTAACTTATGTATAGTAAGTTTAGCCCGAGATAATAATCCTCCTAGTGTCCAACTATAGCTTTTTAATTTAGGTATCAATGTATATAATAATTTTGATAAATAAAGTAGTTAATTTAACATTATAACAACTTTACAAAGTTATAACTAAATCTTAAATTTTGAACCTTAAATTCTCAACACAATTATAGTAAAATAATCAAATTGTTTAAATTTCATTAAAATTATTTTAAATTAATTAAAAATACTTTAAAATAAGTATAATAACTATTAAGTATTTTTACATGTTATATTATAGCAAAAGTTAATTCTACCTCAAGTGTCTCATAAAATCTATCCCCAAATTATATGAATGGAGTTAAATCATAAGATCAATTTATAGCTGACCGTCAAGTTAACTAGGAAATAGAAAATTATTTCTCCATATTATATCAACTACTAGTAGTTACTAGGGCTGAGTAATTGGTGTTCCCTTGGGGCGGCGCGATGGTTAATGTACGGGTGTTATCACATAAAGTCTTGGGTTCAAAACTTAATATTTCACAACATTCCTTCCCTCATGCCTTACTACTTATATTAATACTTAGTAGTCATCTATAATTTATCTCCTAGATATTAACCTAAAAATAAATTGGCACGAATCATGGTTTACCAAAATGAAACTGACCGAATCAATTTAACTGAAATCGAATCAATCCAACTCTTGTTTTTTTTCAAACATTACACATTTATATTTGATTTAAATTTTTTTATTTGGTTAATTTGGAATCGAAGACTTAGGATTTTTAATTTTAAAAGTTAAGGTATGACTTAAATTTAATCAAATTAAGAATTTTAAAATTAAAATTGAAATAAATTAATCAACATAATTGATATTTTTTTTAAAAAAAAAATCTGAAGCAACCAAACTGAACTTTTAAATTTCAATGGTTAATTGAGTTTAATTGAATAAAAGAATTATAAAACAATCGAATTAAACTTTCCAAAATTTATTTTTTAAAAAGAGATTGACTTTTTTTTTAATTCAATTACATTTATCCATTAAAAATCTAACTATTGCTTCATTACTTTACTGATTTATATAATTTGGAAGAGCCTTTTTTCGAAATATTAACATAGACGGGCTTTGAGATTCGCGTATTATGATCGACGTTGTAGATGGGCATGTGACTCCGTGATTCGTGCAAGTATGATGTACACTATGATCGTCGGTGTAGATCATATCTTCCACTTTATATAGCAGCACAGAGGATGACAATGGTCGCACCCCGCCAATCT
>JBBMJZ010000067.1:1492570-1526455 GCA_037833815.1 Zingiber zerumbet | reverse complement strand
TAAATAAAATACCTAGATT
The DNA here is from genome assembly GCA_037833815.1 of Zingiber zerumbet. Taxonomy (NCBI): domain Eukaryota; kingdom Viridiplantae; phylum Streptophyta; class Magnoliopsida; order Zingiberales; family Zingiberaceae; genus Zingiber; species Zingiber zerumbet. The sequence continues at coordinate 1,526,436 of JBBMJZ010000067.1, read as the reverse complement.
ATCTATCTAAGTATTCTTAAACCTTAGCTAATTTAAAATTAAATCCTAGTTTGCCCACTTTTTTCCAAGAAAATGTCAAAACTCAACTTGACATTTCTTTATCTCTTGATTAATTTGTGCCAATTAAAATTAAGCATAATTCCTCAAATTTTTTGCACATTCTACTCTTCCAAAGAGTAATCAATTTAGATTAAGGTTTAGATTTGCCCTTAACTCCCTAAGAAAATACCAAAATCCCAATTTAGTATTTCTTATGTTTTTTCCAATTGTGTCAATTTAAATTAAATTCAAATTTCTCAAGTTTTGGCACGTTTTACTCTTTCAAAGAGTAATCACTAAATCCTTTACATTTTCAAAAGTTAACAAAAATTTTGAAAATGCTCTCCAAATGCCAACTTCATCAAGGTTGGGTTGACTACCCTTCCAATCAGAGTTAACACTCTCTAACCTATCTAAGGGGTAGAGAAAATGCTCCTAGGAACCCAAAACCTATTGGTGCTCATTGGATGCTCTAAGTACTCACTAGGGATAACCTCCCTAGATACGTTTCTAATGACCTTGTTAGGCTTCTTGAAGCCTTGGGTTATCTTCTCTATGTCAACTCTAGAGATAGCTTCCCTTGTGACCTTCTTAGTGACTTTGTTAAATTTATTAGAAGTTTTAGTCACTTTTGCCTTTGTAAAAACACTTATAGATAGTCTTATTTTTGAATTATTAGAAAAGATAATCATTAAATTATATGATTATATTTTTAAAATATTATACTAATGATAAATTAATTAAAATAGTAATATTGAAGTATTTTAAAAAGATGTGAGATCCTTCTCTATCTCCTCCACCACGTTTTGATGTCGACTCAAATGAGTATCGATCCTTGGATAGGAAAGAACATTCTTGAGTATAATATGAATAATGGATGTATATTGAAAATTTCAAATTTATGTTCATTTTCAACTACTTAAATTTAAAATTTAAATTTTTGAATAATAAAAATTGATCTACATTCATTTTTAAAAATCGCCACTCTTATCTAAAATCTTGGTTACACCATTGCAACTAAGGTAAGTTTTTAAACTCCATCGGCAAGTGGATTTCTCCATGAATTTGATCTTTTTTCCATTCATAGCAAGTGTATTATAAGTTCATCTAGTGTATATTTAATAGTCAATTTTTTTTTTCCATTTCAATATTTATCTATTTTTAGTTCAAGAAATGAGATATAATTGTATTCATTGACCCACTAAGTATTTGACTAATATATACCTCATTCTAACAGACTTGTGTGATCTGTCCACGACAATATGAAAGTGAAAAACTACAACATAGATTGTATGTAGTTAGTGCTTAATTAAAAGATTATTTTTTATTAACTTAATTAATTTGCAAAATATAACAAAAAACTTAAATCAATGTTATCCCTGGTTGAGGACAGAAGATGTATTATATTTTGGTTGTACCCTTTGCAGTATGAAATAATTGAAATTAAAAAAGAGCCGAGACAGTTTAGTCTCATTCATGGCTAATATTTATTTTACATTATATTTTTTAAGTCATTCATGGATAATATTTATTTTACATTATATTAATATAATTTCAAGAACTAATAATTAATTATTTGGGTAAGATTCGTTAGACCATGTAATAGTGCAAGGGTGACGCTAGAAAATCTCAGCAACAAACTACGGTAACGAGCTCCCTATGAAAAAAATTAATTTAATTTAATATTATATTTATTTTAATAAAAAAAATTAAGAAAAGTATATTTTTTAACATCGTCGGTCTAAAATATTTATAGAAGCTTTTTTGATTATAGTGTTGTCAATTCTAAGATGTGAGACTAAAGAGAACTATATTTTTTTATATAAAACAATAAGAAAAAATTAATGATGAGAAAAATTCATAATAATACGCTGTAGCTGAGTCTCGCTTGTGGAATTACTAATAAACCTTGGAATTATTTTTAATATGAATAGAAAAAAGAACACTAACGTAAATTTATTTTAGGCATTCACTAAAGTTAGTTAGTAAAGGGGGAAAATTTTTAATAAAATAGTAAGATTTAGACATGCATCCCGGATTATTAGTATGTCTATATCATGTATCATTTTTTCAGTCTTTTTATTTAAATTATTAACCTACTAAGTTTTTTTTTAAAATGCAGAGATCACCCAAACCACTTCATTTACAAACTAGTTTAACCATATCAGTCCCTGGGGCTATGGCGCCGAGATAAGATATCATGCTATCACCGAGATATCTACGGTTCAAACCCCAACTACGATGTATTTGTAGAATTTTTTTCTCCAAATGGGTGGTATAATCAAAGGATACTGGGCTTCTCAGCTGGTTGCCGCATGCACTTCCCAATTTACCCTAGTGGCTAGTGGAAAACTTTTGTAGAGTCAGGTCGGTCACCCTAGAGATAGTCAATGAGGCTAACTGGAATTATCTTTTTTTTTTAATTTAACCATATCAACTAAGCAATCCTCTATTTCTATTGATGTTGGACTTTCACAAACGACACCTAATTAAAGTGACAACCACATTAGTTGTTCCTCCATATATCGATGTTGGACTTTCACAAACGACACCTAATTAAAGTGACAACCACATTAGTTGTTCCTCCATCTATCGGTCATCCAGATTCACCAACTATGATTTCAACATCTTCACAGTGACGTATATGTTTACACTCAATGGCGGAGTCGGCCCGAGTGTTCTATTCGGGCTGATTGTGGGCGGTGGGCTACGAGCGATGGTGTCGACGTCGTCCCCTGGACTGCTTCCTTTTTCTCTCCCATTTTTTTCGTTTCTCCTACATTAAATCTACAATAAATCTACTATCGACCCCCGGGCTACAGCCGGGGTGGCCTTGAACCTGACTCCGTCCTTGTTTACACTTGAATTGAATTTTATGAAATATTTAATATTTGTATATTATTTGAACTTTTCAAGAATTGATATTTTTTTTTAATTTTTTTTATAGGTCATCATGCACGTTCGACATTGCAATCATCCAAGGGGATTTTACATACGTATCGCTTAACAACCAATATATATACTACTGATGTGGCAAAAGATAATTCGCTCGCGCCCTAGCGCCTCCACTAACACGTCCTTAGGCCAACATAGAGGAGGTAAATCACGGATAACTACTAGCCATCAGTGTAAGTGGCCAAGGTATATAAGAGGGCATGCTTAGATACGCCGATTTTCGACTCCAAGACCTCATATGGCAATACCCTATGCTTTAACTACTGCACTGTCTCGAGGGGACCAATATAATTATTTCTAAGCTTGGGGCATTGGTGTGCAATTTCTTATCATTTACATACAAAAGTTATAAGGAAATACAGAGTTAGACAAAATTCAACTAATTGCATTCAAGTAATATTTTTTAAGATAAGTTATTTGTAATAATTCATTTTTAGATAAATTATTGAACTAATTATTATTGTTTATGTGTTTGAGTTTAGGTTGTGATGATGTAGAGGTTTATCTTTTGAAGTTAATGAGGAAATCATTTTCTACTAAGTGAATGAATGACATCATAGGTATAACAAATTTCTAGCTAGTTGGATTTTAGAAAAAAAAAAAAAAAAAGAAGTTGAATAATTTATCATCACAGGAAGAATGGACATTTTTATATAATTATTGAGAGTTCCAAGAGTTTAAAGTGATTTATTTTATTTTATTTTATTTCCATCTTAATTTTATCATATAATAGTTACTAATTATTGGTTGTATTTTTTTTAATAGAAAATTTCTAAAAAATTAAAATAAATCATGCAAAACTTTAATTTTGTTTAATCATCACGATGACTCTAGACATGTGGTTTAACATATAGAAGATGTAAATTAAATGAGAATTAATATAATTTTATAATTATATATTTGATTCTATATAAATATTTCTTTTAATTTTTTTACTAATGGCATGATGCTTAATTTTTTTAATAAAAATTGTAAGGGTCATGATGCAATTGAGACTTGGTGTCAATATTAGTGCATAGAGGAGGTTGGGTGGACGAGCTGTGGTTGCACCATAGCAATATGATTATTTTTTTATATTTGTATTTTATTTTTGGTATGATAAATTTTTTGTATTTATATATATTTATTTAATAGTAAATGATGATCACCTCTGCAATAACAACAAAACCTCATTTTGTCGACGACAACAACAACAAAGAAGATACTTTACTCACCCTCAATTATTTTAAGAATTTAGTATTTGCATGGCACTAGGAAGTACTTGATCCCAAATCTAACTATATTCATGGATTAAGATTGAGACCCAAACTGCCACCAAAGATATACAAGACTTTGATATTTACTACTCCTGCATCATCTAGTTCACAAGCAGATGCATGTTAACATGAGAGACGATTGTTACATAAGATGCACATGCACAGATATTTAAACTGAAGGTTCAACAAGTCAAGACTTAAAAAATATTACAACAACTCCTCAGGTAACATCAAGTTAGTGGATTACTCGAAAAGTAAGTCCTATCCACAAAGGAGAAGATTATTTAAATATTTGATGTTTTAATCAGATATTTAACTGTAGCACACTTTTATTAATTACTTTGATATTTATTTTCTTTTATATTTTTAGATAATTTTTTAGTAAGTAGAATTTAGCATTTTATCAGTTATTTAATTAGTGTTTTAAAATTTATCAATTATTATTTTGCAGAAACAATTTATAAATTGAGAAAAATGATTCAATATTATTTTTTAATTTAGCAGTCAAATATATTTTGACTAGTAACTGAATGGAAAATACGGACTAAATATAAATTGGCTAATAATTTCTTTAATATATTATTGGTTATATATATATATTTAAACTGTCATTTATTTTTAAAAAGTTGTCGGCTAAATATGTATTTGGCCGTTATTTTTAAAAATTTACTGTTTATTTTTTTTTTAAATTTTATCGGCCAAATGTACTATTAAAAAAATTTATTGACCATTTGTTTGGACAAAAAATTCAGTCTAATATATATTTAGTTGGTATTTTTTTAAAAAAAATTAGTGACTATTTATTTGGATAAAAAATATCAATTAAATATATATTTAATCATTGTTTTAAAAATATTTACTGGTCATTTATTTTGTTGGTAATTATTCAAATAAATACCAACCAACATAATAATTGTCAGGTACTCTTATTTAACAATCATGGATTATCGGTTAAATCCCAGCGAAACCATTTTAACCAGTAATTATATTACCGGCCCAAATACTAGAATTACTGGTCATTTTATTATTTCAAAATATATTTTGATAAAAATTAATAGTCTTCGCATGACCCAATCATGGAGGTCCGTCCATATTCTACGCTTTACAACAACCTGTATAAAGCAGAAGGGAAAGTAGGAAGAGAAAAAAAAAATCATAAAATCATACTTCGGAGAAAAACGATGATATGCTCTCGACACCCAATGAAGAATTTTATATTGGTTAAAAATTGACTTAACCCAAAATCTACAAACATCCATAAGCATACATATAGATACCAAGTACGTCAACCACATAAATGAATTACTCATTAAATTGATGGGTTGATTTCCTCTTGTGACTGTCCGAATGAACCCAGCCTTAACTTTATATCAATGGTTCTTTATTCAACAGCTGCATAGGAGTCTACTAGGGACGATCAAGCATTTCCAAGAATCACGGGATCACTATAAGCAATTAGGACTCAGGACATTGGATCAAAAGCTAGGAGATAAGATGGTGCAGCAGTAACTAATAATGAAAAATTTGTTTCATGAAAATAAACACAAATCACATGAATAATGCCAAATTTTGTAATACATACACGGAAATTGGGATAAGTTTAGGTCAAAATAATGTTGTACACTAAAGATGCCAAACAGGCCATGCCAGCAGCAACCCAACCAGGTTCAGCACATTTCTTAACAGACATGCTGAGCCAGGCCGACTGGCTTGGACCATGACTGACCTAATTGGCTGTTTTAACAACACTAGGTTACAGGACTCTCTCCCTAGTCCCTACTAAATATCTTGTTTATCTCACACAAGACTGTTTTTCTAAACAATTCCTGAAATCCGGATTCACAAACCAAATCCAAGCAAAGTAGGTGCCAATTCTAATAGAGGCTCCACTGAACTTGGAGCAAACTTCCTTGCAAAGAGGAAACAAAGAGATGAATGGTTGTCATTGTATGAACAGTTCTGCCCATCATGAATTCTCTTGAGAAAGGCTTCGCTTATATCACTCCTGCCGAAGGTTGCTGGGTGAGCACCACCTCTTGACCAATCCACCCAAGTGACGCTTCTGTTCGCCAGACGATGGGCTGACTCTATGGTGAGCATGGTGGGGAAGTAATGCTCATCCACATAACAATTTGGCCTGCAGAACCTTTCAAACTTCTGATAATAAGTGGTGTCCTTGACTATGGTAACGGCCAATTTCCTATTCACTTCAAACCACTGAGACCCCTTGCGCCATTGCTCAAGGTTTACTTCTGGAGCCATGTTTGGATTATACCTTCCCCGTCCGTATGGTCCTGGATCATCATACACTCCAATGAAGCTATACTTTGATTTCATCAAGTATTGGTAGGTAATGTTGAAATTTGACAATGGAATGCATGACTCTGACAACAGAATGAACCGTTCATTTGATAAATCAAGTAGCGCATTTGCAAGGAGCCGTTTTTCAGCATCACACATACTCATCTGCCCCCACTCAGACAGCTGTAGAACAGATGTTCAAATCAATAACATGAAAAAAAGAGGAAACAACATACAAGTTGGAAAACATGAGTTAACTGAAATAAATTGTGAAATGGAATAAATACCACAGTAAAAATGATGATTCATTTCCCAGGATTATATTGTTTAGTAACGTAAGACTTGGTTGTTGTTGTTGTTGTTGTAGTAGTAGTATATTATTTAGTAACGTACTCAAATAAGTGCACAAGTCACATGATACATTGTCGCTAGCAGATAAAATTGCTATAAACTGATTATCTGCCACGAGGATCAAATCCGGAAGAAGCCAAATTTTATTGGGAAATGCTCCATGTATCCAAGAAGCTAAGTACATCTTTGTTTGCCTTTAATCATGAACACATTTTAAACGCATACTCATAGCACACGAAAAAAGACTGAGTTAGAATAAATTACTTCCGAGGTCTTGAAATGCCATTTTATTTCAATTTTAATTTTATTAGCAGTACATGATATATTTTGCATGAGTCTTAGTAAGAACAGATTATTGTAGAAATCTATACAAGAGACACTCATTCCATTGTTAATCATTAAGGCTTCTCATATTTTATCTTCTCACCATGAGAGATCACTAACTGAGACACTATCCTGTGAGATCAGCGACTGAATCACACTGAAATATCTTGCATCGTCACCTACTTAGAATCGTCTTGGCAAATTCTTACCCTCAAATTTGATAATAATAGAGTTGAATGAATTCTCATCATAATTGAAATGACGTCTTAACATATCTTACACAAAGCACAATTGCTCTTTTCCAAGTCCAGACTCATTTAAACACATACAAATATACATATTTTCTAAATAGATAATTTGATGGTAGTAACTACATCAGTCAATGTCCTTCAAGTGTATCCAAGCATGGAACTGTAAGCCTTCTGCGTATGTGCATTTGCACTGAACCTAATATTTTAATAAGATTCCCTCTGCAGATGTCATTTGTCTACTCAACTGCAATATTTTACAAGCAATTAATGAATGCTTGTTTGCTCTCTAGCACAACTTTGGAATATTTCTAGGAATTGCATTATAACAGAGTTGGTCAAAAGTTCCTAGTCACAATAAAACTAACAGTAAATGAAACAATTATCTCAGCAGGAAGTACAACCTCAAGTCATAGTAATCTTAAAATAGGAGGGTAATGACTTTGGATAAGACCAACTACCACAGTGTTAGAGGATGAGAAAATTTCCAGTAAAGTGCGCTATTTTCTAATCTAGATGATAAATAATGTAAGGCAAGCCCAAGGCAGTGAAGGCAAGAAATCTAAAATTTTGATTAATACACAGGAAATGATTAGATGGATTTTGCTGGCATGAGCATGCAGGACAGACTATCCTAATACATGACTTTCCTTAAGGATTTCTACTTCTCACTACTCAAAATCAACTTGCTAATATGTCCTCCACATAGAGAGAAATCAATATAAGCTTCACTTAGCTGTTTATATAGTACTAGACAGTGTCAAATGTTGAAAATTGAAAATATAAGAAAGAACCCTATTATGATCTTTTTCCACATCTCCTCCCATTGTTTTTGATCCTTATGTTCAATTTGCAATGAAATCCTACCAAGTATTGATTAACAATGTGTTCCAACTGAAATTACTAATATAGAAACTTCTACAACGGTAGCTAAAACTTAAAAAAATGGTTATGTATTTGATATTAGACAGTATTAGAAGATAAAACTTCCTTAAATTGGATCATGCACGTCTTTCCCAGATGTTACTTTACTGGACTAAATATTTCCTCAACTTAAAGAAATTAACTCGTTGATTCAAAATATTACTTGTGACTTCATTTTAAAATGCATTTTGATTATCCATTCTAAAATGTCCTAGAAGACCCAAAATATAATCTTGGAATCAAAATTTCAAAAGCATATGCAAATGGTAAGTCCATTGTATACCTCATACATGAGATGTATCAACCCGTAATACTTGTCCGGACCTATATTCCCATTAACATCACTATCTTATTGTAGTTGAAGAAAACCATTTTGACTCCTTAAATGAGGGTTGTACTTATGATTTTTCATCATTGTTTGGTCAGAAAAAGGGAGAGCACTAGCTTTGGTCAGAAACGAGAGAAGAGATAGAATCATCAAAATCCACTCGTCTCTCCTATTCGATTGGTAAACTAATCCGGGCGCAGGTTAGGGACAGTTAGGAGAACTCTCATCCAGAGGGTATGATTAGACAAAATAGTGGAAAGGGGCCGTGATCAGATAAAAATAGAAAATGGAAGAACTGATCCAGTAAATAACTCATACTTTATCGTCTCTTTCACTTTTCTGTCCTTCCACACAAACAATGCAGAGCATATCTGCTTGCTATGTAAGTAGCATTAAGCAAGTGTTTTTAGAAATGATGCATTCAATTTCTCTCTGTGTGCTGCAGTATCTAAATATATTTCCAAAGACTATGTTTGCTAAGTGCAACCATTTGTGAAGGATGATCTACAACTTTTTTTATATAATTTTTTAGAGGAAAAATAACTGATCTACATTAAATTTGAACAGAACATAAAGCAGGTTCATAGTAAGAGACAGCGAGTTAAGAATAACACAAAGTTCAGCTTTAAATCGTGACTTCAGCGATAGTAGAATACCTTACTGGGGATCTGCCTCCGGTAGAAAACCGAGTTCGAGGTGAAGTTGGCCTTATAAGATGGCTGTGTATGGAGATAGACCGAGTAACGACCTTCGTTCCCTCTAAAGTACCTCTCCCAGAGCGGAGAAAGCGGCAGCGGCCCCCTTGTCAAGAACATAAAAGCGAGCTTGGGAACCCTCTTGAACGGGTACCTCTTCACTTGGGGCACCCACGACGCTCGCCACAGGAGCTCCTCGTCACTCATCGAGTGCATCAGGTCCGACGGCGGCCGGATCCATTGCTCCAGGCCACCCGTATCCTCGACGCAGGGCTGGAACGCGGTGCCTGCCACCGGGAACCCAATCTGCAGGCGGGTAAAGTACATGGCGAATACCGAGAAGCCTCCGGCGAGGGCGAGCACGGGGAGGATGATCTTGAGGAACAACCGATGGGAGGCGCGGGGCTGCAGGTAGGCGGATCCTCTCGCCTGCGCCAACTCCTTGACATTGTCGGAGGAAGAAACCCTCGGTTGCATCATCGAAAGATCATGGGTTAAAAAAGGGATTCAGCATCGACGAGATGGAGAAAAATTTAGCAATGGAACAGGATTCCAGATCGATGGGAGAATCGAAGCCGACAACCGCGACTCGAAGATTTGTACAAAAATGGTAGATCTGTGAAGTAAATGAAGCAAGAGGAGACTCGCGGTGAATGTTGACTCGTCACAACTGACCATTAACGGATGTCAACTCCTGCCATGTAAAGAATTGGAAACTGCATTAAGCCCTCTGTAACAAAGGGGTTGGGCTGGGCTGGGCGAAGTTTTACAATCCTAATACTAGATAATTATACTCACCTCAAGGTACGTTCTATTAGGACTCCGTAGGAAAAATCTAAAATGGGATGGATTCAGAGAGTTCGGGTATGAGTTCAGATTTAAAGATTTTTTAAATCTCTGTAGTTGAACGGGATGCTATCTTCGTTCTAAATCTATCCCGATAATAATAATTGATCCGGTCTAAAATTCATAGAGATAAAAAATTGGAAATGTGATTGCTACGTTGACTAGATATAGACCACACTCTGGTCTACCAGCACGACAAACGTCAGTGCCAAATCAGGGAAGGGGTCCCCGGCGTTGGCCTTCCGACGCTCAAGTCAATCACCAGTATGAAGAAGAAGATGGAGTAACAATAACACAAGTGCAAAAAGTGAATTACGCGTACCTGCGACGGTGTACGGACCCCCTTTATATAATGCCTTGCAACGTGCACTCTTTTCGAGGTGTAGGTACGTTCTCCATTAGTTGTGGACACATTCCCCAATTGGTTCTGGACACGTGGTCATGGACGCGTTTTCAAATTGATCGTGGGTATGCCCTCCGATTTATCCATCGTACGATCCGCCTGTAAATCATGACACGTGTCAACGACGTCATCTCCCAAAAGTATATCCAAATACACGTCAGCGTTCCCATCGATCGGTCGAGCGGGATAGCGGCTCAGCTGAGTATTCCTCTGTTCGGTTGCTCTTCCCTGTGATGATGAGTATAGATAGTATGTTCACGTCCGACCGAAATAGCGATCCAGTCATCTACACGCACCTTCGATTGGCTCATCCCATTACTGGTAGGCGACTCATGCTCGGTCAACCCCTGATGTGGGGCTCCGCTCGGCTACCATTTAGTGAGCCCGTTGGTCCTCTAGTGTTGACATCCACGTCGGTTACTATCTGTATGATCGGAAAGAATTCTAGAGGGGGGGAGGTGAATAGAGATCGTCGAAAAATTTGAATTAAAACGAAGTTACACAGCGGAAAACATAAGAAATAAACAACACTAACACAAGTTAGTTTTACTTAGTTCAGAGCCTTTGACGACTCCTACTTCAAGGTTCACACTCGTCGAATGCTTTCGTTGGGCAATCCACTAATAATTTACAAAATGTGTTACAAGATAAGTACAGGAACAAAAAACAAGGTTACTGCCAACAAGGAAAATATGAAAATCTGAGTCGTCGGTTGTCGGAGGAGCTTTACAGTGTCACAGGAGCTTTTTCAAAGCATCGAGCAAGAAGGAAACTTATCGCAATTGTTGTTATGAAGCTCTAGGTCGAAGGCCTTTAAATAGGTTCATTCTAGGCGCCTGGAAGCCCTCCGAGGACTTGGATCACGTAGCTCAGATAATCGACGTGCTCCACGTCAGCTTATGGATGATTTTTTTGTTTTGGGCGCTTGAACCAAGCCCGGGAGCTCGGATCGCTTGGGTGCCCTCGGCACCCACTGGGCGAGCCTACTCCGGGCGCTTGGACTCCTTCTGGGCGCCCGAACCCTTTTCTTCAGCATTTTTCACCCGTAAAAAAAGGTTAGTCCAGACAATCAAAAAATATATTTTACCTTGCAAAATAAAGTTACCACAACATGATAAAATGTGAGTATTATTTTAAAAAAATTTCTAAAAAATTTACTAATAAGATTTCAAACCAGAAATTTTTCTAAGTAAAAAGTTCCAACAAAAATAATTTTTTTAAAGTAATTTTTAAAGAAAATTTCTAAGTAACATTTTTAAAGGAAAATTCTTTTAGAAAAATCTTCCAAGGAAGCATTTTTTAAATAAAGTTGTTGCAAAAAAAAAAATTCTGAATAATTTTTGTAGAAAAAATGTTCCATGCAATTTTAAAGTGACATTTCTAAGTAATATTTTCAGAAAAAAAAAATGGTTAGAAAAATCTTCTAATGAAACATTTTTGAAATAGAGTTTTAAAAAATATATTTTTTTAAAGTAATTTTAGAAGAGAAGATTTTTAAAGTAATTTTTAAAGAAAAATTTACAAAGTAGGTTTGAAAATGTCCAATACTTTAATATTTTTCTAGGAGGTTATTTGCAAAGTACTTGCGAAGAAAGATTTTCTAAGAAAAATTTAAAGTACTTTTTAAAGAAATAAATTTTTAAGTCTAATTTCTAAAGTACTAAAAAAATATAAGATTTTTTTTTTAAATTGTCAAAATAAATCCTCCCCCATATTTTGATAACATTTAACAAAGTAATCATTTAATTTTTAATATGTCTAACCATTAGTTACTGACTAACTATACAAAGGATAACAGTGTTCACTTGGTTAGTCAAGTTAAGCAAGATTTGATTCAACTCATTGTTTACTAAGAATGATTACTTAGCTTGATCACTGTATTATGCTATTTTACGCTCAGACTTATGTTGATGCACTAATATAAGATCTGAAGTTCAGGTAAGAGGCCTACGCATCTCATGTCATTCTATGTTTATGAATACACAATCAAGGTAGACCTAGTGTGCTTGTGAGATGCTCGTTTCTTAGATCTATATGTTTATACTTTCTATGAGTTTGATCTAGATGAAGGCCAAAATAATTTTTCAACACAAGAGAAATGGAAAAATTTTTAAAACATAAGTAAATGATTTTCCTAGAATTTGTAAATTATTAGAAAATTTTCCAAAGAAAATTCTAGTATATCATGCATATTCCTAGTTGTCTTCGTAAACTACTGAATTTAGATTAAGGTAGTGGTTTTATGAAAATGTCAGCCAAATTTAACTTGGACTAAACATAGTTGAGTTCAATATCTCCTTTGACGACGTGATCTCTAATAAAGTGATGTTTTATTTCAATATGTTTGGTTCTTGAATGATGTACTAGATTTTTGGTTAAGTTAATTGAGTTGATATTATCAATATGAATTTTTATATTCCAAGTTAAAGTATTTTAATGTGTGTATCATCCATAACAATGGTGCTACACACTCACCCATTGCTATATATTCAACTTCGGTAGTAGATAAAACAACACAGTGTTATTTTCTACTAAACTAGTTGACAAGTGATGGTCCAAATAATTGATATCCACCACTTATATTTTTACGATCTAATTTACCGCCAACATAATCAGAGTCAGAGTAACTGATTAGTTTAAAATTAGGTATTCTGGGGTACCATATTCCTGCATTTATTGTACCTTTTAAATATCTAAATATTCTTTTTTACATTAGTTAGGTGAGATTCCTTAGCACAAGTTTAATATCTAGCACATATATTAAATGTAAATAAAATATTAGGTCGACTTACAGCTAGGTATAAAAGGCTACCTATGACACTCCTATAGTATTTTAGGTCTACGAGTTTTCCATTTGGGTCACTATCTAAGGTTGTGTTAGTTGTCATTAGTGTTTTTAATTCTTTGGTATTATCCATTCCAAACTTTTTAAGTAATTCTTTAATATATTTGTGTTGGTAAATATAATTTCCTTCATTAGTTTGTTTAATATGTAATCCTAAAAAATAAGTTAGTTTACCTACAAGGCTCATTTCAAATTCTTGTTCTATTAAAGTAATAAATTCTTATAAAAATTCTGAGTTAGTTGAGCCAAAAATTATGTCATCTACATATACTTGGGCTATAAAGATATCTTGTTTAACTAATTTTATAAATAAAGTTGGATCAATTTGACCTTGGTTGAACCCTTTAGAGATTAGGTAGGAGGCCAGCCTTTCATACCAAGCCCTAGGTGTTTGTTTAAAACCATACAATGCTTTCTTGAGTTTAAAGGCATGGCCAGAATGATGTATATTTTCAAACTCAGGTAGTTAACCTACATAAACTTCTTCTTTTATTAGTCCATTTAGGAAGGCAGATTTAACATCCATTTGATAAAGCTTAAAAGCGTTATGAGCTGTATAGGTCAGTAGCATTCTGATAGACTCAAGTTTAACCACTGGAGTATATGTTTCATCATAGTCAAGTCCCTCTACTTGACTAAACCCTTTGGCTACTAGTTTAGTATTATTTCTAACAATTTCACCATTTTCACTTAGTTTATTTCTGAATACTCATTTTGTTTCTATTACCTTTTTATTATCAGGTAGTGGTACTAAGTCCAGACTTCATTTCTTTCAAATTAGGTCAGTTCTTCCTGTATGACTATGATCTAGTCTGGGTTGAGTAGGGATTCTTCTATTATTTTAGGTTCGATTTTAGAAATTAATGATATTTGACTTAGATTTCTAAAACATGATATAGTCTGAACTCTTAGGTCTAGGTCACCGATAATTTATTCAACTGGGTGGTCTAAGTTAGATCTTATTATTTTAGCCTCAATTAGTGTTTGTTCATTTTCTTGTGATATATTTTGTTCAATTTCATATTCGTCAATTGGATTTTCACTTGCTCCCCTTAGATCAATGCTAGCTCTAGTGAAATCAATTGATTGGTATTGCGATTGAGTTAAGTTAGTTTCTTTAGTGATTTCATCAAATTTTACATTGGTTGTTTCCTCAATTCTTAGGGTAGTTTTATTGTAAACTCTGTATCCTCTACTGTTTAGGGAGTACCCTACAAAGATTCTATTTTCTACTTTTGATGTGAATTTTCCTAAATATTACTCTTATGTTTAGTATATATACAGGGCATCCAAATACCTTAAAGTATTTAATACTAGGTAATTTATTATAGTAGATTTCGAATGGAGTTTTATTATGTTTTTTATTTATTGTTGTTCTATTTTGTACATAGCAGGCTATACTAACAACTTCTGCTCAAAAGTATTTTAGTAATTGATATTCATTAAACATTGTTCTAGTGACTTTTTAAAGAGTTCTATTTTTTTCTTTCTACTATTCCATTTTGTTGAGGTGTATAAGGACATGAGAATTCATGATGACAACTATTTTCAAGGCAAATTAGATTAACGTTATAATTCTTAAATTCACCTTTGTTTTCACTTCTGATTCTTTTGATTTTTTGATCTTTTTCATTTTCAGCTTGTTTGCAGAATTTATGGAACACTTCAAACGTTTCATCTTTATTTTTTAAGAATTTTATCGAAATAAATCTCGAGTAATTATCTATTATTACTAGGCAATAGAGACTCCCATTTATGGATTTAATTCCATGAGAGTCAAATAAGTCCAGGTGCAATAATTCTAGTATTGAATTATTTTTAATTTGATTAGTTGATTTGTGGGTTGATTTAGTTTACTTTCCTTGTTGACAAGCATTCCAGATTGTTGAATCTAAGTTAGGTAATTTTGGTAAGCCTCTAACTAAACCATTTAATTTTGTTAAGTTTTTTCAAGTTTGTGTGGGACATTCTTCTATGTCATAACCAGGTTTCTTATTTTTGTGTCAAGTGACACTGAAGTGAAAAGACAGTTAGGTTGATTGCATAGATGTTGCCCTTCTTGAACCCTTTTATGTTTATGTTAGGGTTATTTAAGTGCTTGATTAAGCATTCAGAAGATAGGAACCTAACCTTATATATTCAGAATCACACAGTTGAGTAATGCTAAGTAAATTATATTTGAAATTATTAACCAATAACACCTTTTTAACAATAAAGTCAGTTTTGAGTTCAATATTACCTATCCTAATTACTTTGAGTTTGTCATTGTTTCTAAAAGCAATTGTTCCTAAGTTTTTGTATAGTAGTTGAGTGAACTTGGTGTGATCTTTAGTCATGTGTCTAGAGCAACTACTATCTAATATCCACTTGGTTTCCTACAAAAGGTAGGAGTCACTTATTAACTAAATCAAGGATTAAGTTTGTTTTAATTTTAACTTGAGCTTGAGTTTAATTTAATTTAATTTAATTTAATTTCAAGTTTTTTTAAATTTATTTTAATTTATTTAATCTAGTTTATTTTTAATTAATTAAATTAAATTTATTCCATTTTATTTTAATTTAATTTTTTAATTTTATGTCAATTTAATTTAATTTTAAGTTAATTTTAATATTATTTTAATATTTTTAAAATTTAATTTAATTTTAAGTTAATTTATTTTTATTTTATTCTAAGTTAATTTTTTTTAATTGATTTTGAATTAAATCCTTAGTCATATTACCCAATCTATATTTTCAATCAGGGGATCCTATAATGTTGGGAGATGAGTTTAGATGGAATTTGTAGGGTTGTGTTTAACTTTGTCTTAGATTCAAGTTTAGCTTTGAGTTTAACAAATAGAAATTCTTCGGATAAACTTCTAGGCTATGGTGAGTTACCTTGATATCATTAGAGTAACCATGTTTTTGAGGTTTTCCAAATAGTCCTATCCACTGAACTTAATAATAAAACTTTAGTCTAACCAGCTAGGGTTGATAAGGGGTAGCTTCAGTTAGTTCTACTACACCAAATGCACCATGTCGAAGTCATATCTTCCTAGACATGCATAGACAGAGTTTATCTAACCTACTATCATCCAAAACTTTTTCAGTGTCATTTTATCAAGTTAAACTTTTATCCCTTTTGATCTAATCCTAATTACTCTATCTGGTAACCTATTATTTTAGAGGTGCCAGCTAATTTAGAGTCTCCCCTTGAATTATTGAACCTTTAGGTTTTAGATTTATGTCGATTACTTTTATAGTTAAATAGACTTGATGATAGTTTGAGTTTGAGTTGGTTTTGTAGTTATTTGATTTAAATTTATTTTTTCGATTTGGATTTGGTTTAGTTGATTTTGTTTTATGTTTTTGATTTTGGTTTGGGTTAGGTTTAGATGGATTTATGTAATGAATTTCATGTTTGGACATATAGAATTGATTGAGTCCTACTTATGTGGTATAAATGTTTTAATTAGGTTTTTGTTTTAGCTTATGACTGATATAAATATTTATTTGTTGAGCTGGACTTGTATCCGAGCCCAGACTTATTATATGTAGCTTTTTGGATTTTAAGAATTAAATCTAAGTTTTTTGATCTAGTTGTGAAGAATTCTAATAATCCTTTAAGATTATTAATTTTATTTTTTAAATTTATGTTTTCCTCCTCAAGTTTTATATCTTGATTTTGATTTTTAATTTCTTCTTTGAGGTGTTGGAAGTGATTCATTTTGTTTTAAATATTTAATTATTTTTTGTTTAAACATGCAATTATTCTAAAAATTTGGAGGTTAAGATGGAGGATACCTCATTCGAACCTTTGGAAATGAGTGTTGACTCATAGCTTGATTAGTCCTCAGACTCGTTTTCTGATTTCAGTTCCGTTGCCATCAATGTGAGGTAATTGTGATGCTTCTGATCTTCAACATCCGATTCTTTTGAGGATGACTCGTCCCACGTCGCCTTGAGTGCCTTTTTCTTTCTGGTTGGTTTGGGTTTTTCGTATTTCATCTTCAGACACTCGTTCTTGTAGTGTCCTTTCTTGTTGCACCTGTTGCATGTGATCTTTGCCTTCAAGTCACTTGCTTTGATCACCTTTTGTAAGTCCTTCTTCATGAAGTTGTTCTTCCTTCTCGTGAACATTATTCTGACCATGTTCACAAGTTGTTCTTCTTCATCTTCCAAGTCAGATTTAGATTCTGGCTCTGGTTTGTGCTTGTATTTAGCTTCTTTTGAGGGAACTACAAAAAGAGCAATACCTTTCTTGACCTGCTTTGAGTTAGTCTGTTCATGGAGTTCAAGTTCACAAAACAACTCATCTAGTTTTAATTTAGACAAATTCCTTAAAATTTTGTAGGCATCCACGATGGATGATCATAGTGCATTCGAGGAAATACATTTAGTGTGTACCTTATAAGATCACGGTTCTCCATCTGGTGGTCAATTGTGTGAAGTTTGTTGAGGATATCATTTATCCTTGCATGTAGTTGACTTGTAAATTTTCTTTCCTATATTTTTATGTTAAATAGTTTATTTAAAAATAAATCCCTTTTTGTTACTTTTGCGTCGTTGGTTCTCTCGTGCAATTCTATGAGTTTGTCTCATAGCTCCTTCGCGTTTTCATGTGGGTCGATTCGGTTCAGTTCTTCCTTCTTTAGCCTGCACTGGATTGTGTTGAGAGCTTTGAAGTTGATCTGAGTCTTCTTTTTTATTTTCGGATTCCAATTTTCCTGGTCCATTGGAATTCCGACGTTGTCGACGGACACCTTGTGTCCTTTGGTGATGCTGAACCATTGATCGAAGTTGGTCTTCAGGTACACCTCCATCTGTTTCTTCCAATATGAAAATTCATCACAGTTAAAGAGGGGAGGACGTATGGTAGAGTATCCCTTGTTTTGAGCCATGAACCTTGCACACAAAAGAGGAAAAGGTAAAAAAAAAATCCCAAGACTAGGTCTTAGATTAGTAGTGTGGGAGAAGAAGAAAAAAATATTAAGACTCGATTGGTGTTGCACTAATTAAGAGTTGTTTGCAACGAAAAAAAAATTATCCAAAAAGGTAATTGTACCAGTCTGGAAAAATTTGAATTAAAACGAAGTTACGCAGCGGAAAATGAAAGAAACAAACAATGTTAACACAAGTAGGTTTTACTTGGTTCGGAGTCTTTGATGACTCATACTCCAAGGCCTGCACTTGTCAAGTGCTTTCGTTGGGCAATCCACTAATAATTCACAAACTGTGTTACAAGATAAGTACAGGAACAAAAAATAAAGTTACTGATAACAAGGAAAATATGAAAATCTAAGTCGTTGGTTGTCAGAGGAGCTTCACAGTGTCGCAGGAGATTTTTTGAAGCACCGAGCAAGAAGGAAACTTGTCACAATTGTTGTTTTAAAGATCTAAGTTGAAGGCCTTTAAATGGGTACATTCCGAGCGTCTGGAACTGGGGCGCCTGGACCACGTGACTCGTCCAATCGACGCACTCCATGTCAGCTTGTGGATGATTTTTCGATTCTGGGCGCCTGGATCACCTGGGTGCTCAGATTGCCTGGGCGCCCGGAGTCCGGACACCCGGACTCCTTCCGAGCGCTCAGATCCTTTTCTTTAGCATCTTCCACCTATAAGAAAAGATTAGTCCAAACAATCGAAAAATATATTTTATCCTGCAAAACAGAGCTATCACAACATGAAAAAAATGTAAGTATTAATTAGATCCTGTCTCCACGAGACCAGGACCTAGTCAAGACTCAACTTAGATTTCTAAAATGAACCTAAATTGGATCGACACCTACAATTCCCTCAATGGAGAACACATCCTCATTAGATCTCTCCTCCAGTTGCTTACCTTCACTTACCATTTGCAGTCACTTGACTTGCCTCTGACCCACCAGGTCTTCTCACCAGTTGTCAGGTCTGCTGACCCAACTGAATTTTGGTCGGTTGTCAGGTCCCGTCGACCCAACCAGACTTTCTGCTAGATATCAGACCCCGCGGACCTATCTAGACTTTCCACCAGCTATCATACCCACAAATCTAGCTAGATTTCAGCCTGGCGTCAGGTCCATCGGACCAATGAACTCCTACACACTTGGTAAAATAATTAGACAAACAACACATTTAATTTTAACATATTTATCATACATCAAAACTAGATTATTAATGCAACCTGCACCAACACTATTTTCTTCCTTTGACCCACACTTGGTAGTCCTCTTTATCATCACATCAATAATGATGGAAGTTAATTTTTTTATTTATTAAATGATAAATTATTAATGTTATTATATATGTATTGTTTAATTAATATTAGTATTTATATGTCATTAAATTAATGTATTAATATTGATTTTTTTTCAAGTGAATGAATATTTAAAGTGGGGAAGGAGAAGGGGAAGAATTTAATTCTCATGGAGTGGGGAATAGAAATTTCTTTATTAGAGAGAGTTGTCCAATTGTCATCCCTAGATTATGTAAGAAAAATAAATCATGGATTTAGTTTATAGCACATGGTCAAGTGATTAGGGATGGACTAAATTTCACAGTGATGCATAAGCTACAAGTTAGATTCTCCATACCTTTCATAAATGATTAGAAACGCAAAACAAAATATTAGAGAAAACACTAAAAAAAAATCCTTTACATTTTAGAATTCTCAAAAGATATCTTACCTTCTCCTTAAACAATCATGTTTATTTATTTTTTTGGATTGAGCTCGCTCAAACACAAGGCCAATTGCTGAACAAAGGCGGAGAAGTCCCAATTTCACCATGCATATTCTTACATAATTCGGACTCCATTTTAAATTAGAAATAAATTAAAAATGCCAGCTTCGAAATAACCACTAATCCAATGTGGGCCCGCCCTTCTGGCATTCAGAGCTTTTTGTACTTGGAACTCGATCCAAATGTGACGTATTATTGATTTTGAGTATTACTTGGATAGATTGCCTTCAAATGCAAGAATTACTCATTGAGGATCAATCGATAATTAAGCTGATATAACAATTTATAGACAATAATTATTTTTCTGGTCTCTGTAGTTTTAAAATGCCAGGAATAAAATCACGTTCAGGTATATCGATCGATGTATTAGGTATTAATTCTCTAGCTTAAAAAAGAATGAGAAAACGAGCAACATGCCTTTACAAATTTTTCAATGAGCACACCAAGTTAATTAACCGGCGACCACATTAGCCGCTGTCTTCGGTGATTTTCCGGCAAACGCGAGCCTGTCGGTACACTTGGCCTTCTCCACAATAGTAACCCTGCTCCGGCGCGCAGTGCTCGTCGCGGGAGCAAATGCAAAGGCCTTCCAGCGCACAACCGTTGCCTTCCACCACAACCTCCTTTCCTCGTAGTCCCAGCACCGCATCCGTCCACTCCGAGGAGAACAACCCCTCGCCATCGTACCTGCGCATCACCCTCAAGAACTTCTGCAACCTCGCTCCCAATTTGTCCTTCATCCCGATGAACCCCACGTTTCTGTTCTTCCCCCAGTGCGGCAACCCGCGGTACTTGAACAGCGCCATCTGCTCGATCTCCTCCAGCACCGCCTCGTGCAGCCGGGCCTGCCGCGGGTCTCTGGCGCGGTAGTAGGTGATGTCGACGTCGACAGCGTCCTCCGTCTTGCCGAGATAGGCCGTGGAGTTGCGGACGAAGCGCATGAGGAAACCGAAGTAGAGGTCGGGGCCGCAGAGCGCGCCGGAGTTGGCGTCGCGGAGCTTCTTCACGTCGGCGACGAAGTCGGTGATGTTGGCGAAAGGGATGCTCACGGCGGTCTGGTGGTAGAAGAGTCCCTTGAACCGCGGGTCCCATCCGCAGGCCGTGACAAGGCCGTCCTCAGCGCTCCGCAAGCACGAACCTGTTTAAAATTTCCCTTAAATTAATTAAGGATAATTAATGAACTATAAGATTCGTTCGTCAAAATTAATTAATTAATGCATGCCGGAGCTTTGCATGTCGCTTTGGTTTCCGATGACCGGATAACCGGTGAATCCAAGCAAGCCGCCGCTGCCGCCGTTGTTTTTGAAGCCCATTCCGAGCGAAATGAGAGTCCGTACTTGTAGCTTGGACAGCACGCATTTGATATTTGCGTCTTCTGTTACTTCCGCTAATTTTTCTGCTATTTATTTAGTAAAGTTAATTAATTAGGTAGAATTGTGATTAGATATTGAGCGTCGACATGACCTGCGGCACGAGTGGAGGCGATGAAGAAGGTGGGCTGAGGTCGAAAGCCTATAAAATCATTTCTGCCGTTTCCCTTGGTGGTGACGGGGAGTTTGAAGTCGTCTCGGTAGACGACGATGGCCTGAGAAGGATACCAGATGATGTCGCCGTAGGGCGTCGTGGCGGCGAAGGACGAGATGGATTGCTCGAACGTTGCGTCGCTGACGACCCTGTTGGTGACGGACCGCTTGAACATCGGCTCTAATTGGAGGGTCACCTGAGTTTAAAGTTAATTAATTGTCACAAATGAATATTAACATACAGTTAATGTTGTATTTGCACTACATGTATACACGAAATTCTACTTATGAATGCAAAGTTAATTTGACGACATTGTATACATGGAAATTTTAAAGGAAAGGGCAAATAAAAGTCACACGCCATTTTATTTTTGGATATCTAGTAATTAAGGACCGTGCTCTGATTACGCATGACGTATCGAAGTGAATAATTAATAATCGATAAAACTGGGGATCGATCCATTGCATTGGAGATTACCATGTTTTATGTATGAAAAAAAAAATAAAAAATTATAGAATATATATAACTAATATTAGTTTAATTAAGAACCTGAGAAATAACTCCGAGAACGCCGAGAGAAACCTTGGCGGCCAAGAGATCAGGATGATGCTCGCCAAGGCTCACGATCTTGGCGTAGTATCCATCCGCCGATGGGACAGCACTGGGGACCACCAGCCTCATCCCCACCACGTACTCGTGCACCGCCGATCCCTTGCCGACCGCCGAGCTGCCGTGGGAGCCGGTGCTCAGCAGGCCGCCCAGCGTCACCCCTTCCCAGTACGGAGAGTGCGGCAGCGCCATCCCGCCGGCCGCCGCCGCGTCGAGGAGCGACCGAAGCGTGATCCCTGCCTCGAACGTCATCCTCGCCCCGTACGCGTCGGTGCTCACCGTCCGGTTGAGCCGCTGGGTGCTGATGAGGAGGCCCGGCCGCCCGTCGGGGCCGGCAGGGCACGACAGCTTCGGGATGCTGTGGGAGTACGCGGTCACCACCTTCATGCGATGCCTCCTGACGGCGGCGTCAGAGACGGCGCGCAGGAGCTCCTCCTCTGTGGAGGGGTAGGAGACGGCGGCGACGTGGCAGGTGCTGCGATCGGGAAAGGCGCCGTAGGCGTTGGTGAGGGTGCAGTTAGTGTTTCCGGACTGGCACAAGACGACCGGCCCCGGAGGCGAGCCTTGGACGACCAGGAGGAGGTGGAGCATTAGGAGGAGAAACAGGGCAGGGAGGGTGGAGAATTGCAGGGGAAGGGACGGAGCAGTACTCATGCTGGCAATTGACTATGACCCAGGCGGCAAGGCAAAAGCTCATCTGCTCATGTTTGCAGTTCCTTCCCTATAAATAAACTCCACGTGAGCCGCTCTGTGTTACGTTGCAGTTCTTGATTGTTCCAGGCCTACATTTGAAAGTCATGCTTGCCTTTGACGAAAACCGCGTCAGATTACACATGCGTTGTTGGAGCCTATCTCGCCGTTCAGTTTTAGCTCTATCCCATTTTGGAGTAGTTAGTTGTTTGTTCGACAAGAAATCCAAATTATGGCGCATAACATTCAAGGAACGGTGGTATTCCATAATGTAATGTTATTTATTATTTGGAGTATTTTTTTTATTCGTCTCCGGTACGACAGTTTAAAAAAAAAAGTTTCAGTCAACTAATACTTTTACTTTTTAGAATTAGATGGTACTCAATTGAAATTATAATTGAATTTAAAAATATAAGTATTACCCAAATCAAATGGCTAATAATTCTCCTAAAATATTAAAAAAAAACATTTACATAGTCAAATAGAAGTATTAAATAATTTCATAATATTTATTGATTCAGTCCGACAACTGAGTAGATAAGCGGTCGATGACGAGATAAGAATATTGATGGAGAAAGGACTTCAGAAATTATGGACCTATGCACACCATAGATAAGGTCAATGAGAACATTAGAGCAAGAACAAGGAGGGGTCCTTGGCTTAGATACTTCGACACTCAAATTACAACTGATAACAAATACTAAAATGGATGAACACTAGAACAGTAGTGTAGATATGTGTGTGTACCTAACCAACAGATACTGCCCCTCTTAACCTTCGCAATGATAAGGAGTTAGAGAATGTCAAGTATCAAAATATGTTAGGTAGTGGAGGATGTACGACTACCCTCCCTTAGGCAAAGGAAAGTTCTGTGGTGTGTATATTATTGGAGCAATCAGTGTGACCCTAGGTTTTGATGTTTGAGTAAATGTTTGCTCATGAAAAGTGAAGAGCGAGAAGTTGAGCCTGGAAGTTCGACTAGCTCTTAGGCCGATCGGCTATATACACAGAACCTTACCTATAAAAAGTGAGAAGCTAAGCGCCAGAAATTAATAGTCTGTTTGATTATGCACACCCTAACTTTGATAGCACTTCATCTTAAGCTTGACTATTGCATTCCTTTGATCTTAACTATCATCCTATATTCCTTTTTGGTCATCCACATGCAGCACGTTGTATCATTTACCTTATAAGAAAAAACAACATGCAAACGGATTCATAAAAAAGATAGTCAATCGCGTTGCTCTGTGCGCTTCGACACGTACCTGGAGGATTTAATTTTGAATCTTTTTCATAAGTAGGAATTTTTGTTTATAAATGGTCCAATGCGAGATTAATAGATGAGACTCAGCTAAGTAATCACGTTTGAGTACTTTCCGCTGGCAAAATACTAATCAGGTCTACTTTCTTCAAAGTTTGTCTTTGATGGGTCAGACTTTATTAAGGTCGACCTTCCTTCGGGTCGGACTTCAGTCAAGTCGGAAGATGGGCCTTCCGTTAGGTTTAATTTGACTTCTCAAGAGATTGACCTTCAAGTCAGACTTCAATGAAGTTGGTCTTGGACTCTAGGTCGGGCTTCAATGAAGTCAAGATGACTTCTCAAGTAGTCGGCCTTCAGTCAGGTCTGAGAATTGAACAAAGATCTTCATCTCTGATAACTGAGAATTCAGAGAGGTAGGAGGGTGACTGAGTAAGTCAGACCTTGAAGGAAAATGGAGAAAACGAAAGGTGAAAATGAACAGAAAAAAAATAGATAATAATGGAACTTGCTAACCTTGATACTCCAACTGGTTAGCTTAAAAGAGTAAAAATGATATCTCTTCCCAAAAAGAGATACATTTGTGGCTGATCGGTGCTTTAATAATTGCCGTGTCAAATCAGGATTTCAAATGGAGAAGGATCAAATTAGGATAGTAGCCAAGACTTAATTTGACTCGAGTTTATCTTTATTTTGACTTTTAGTTTTACTTTGAAGTTGAGCATGCCACTGCCACGTGATGCTGATTATCTCCGCCACGTCAATTAGCGTAATTGAAAATATGATCTCAAGCATCTGAATTAAGCTATTTGAATTAAGAGTTATCTTATTTATTTTTAAATTTAAATTTGATAAATAATGATCATCTAAATTTTGAGTATGAAATCCTTATTATAAAAATAAAGTAATTTTTTTCAATCTCTCTTTTCTCTCGTTCTTTTTTAAT
This sequence comes from Zingiber zerumbet, assembly GCA_037833815.1. Classification (NCBI taxonomy): domain Eukaryota; kingdom Viridiplantae; phylum Streptophyta; class Magnoliopsida; order Zingiberales; family Zingiberaceae; genus Zingiber; species Zingiber zerumbet. The sequence goes on along the minus strand of JBBMJZ010000067.1, from coordinate 1,501,196 downwards.
ATCTCTTATTTACTAATTTCATAAATATAATAATAAAAAATAGAAGAAAGAGAAGGTAGTTGATGAAGTATGTAATGAAAAATGATTAAAATTTTATATACAGTAATAGAGAAATTACTCTGAATATCCTTTGTCTTACATATGACAATTCCCTTCCTTACTAGGTTCAAACAAATAAAATAATGTGCGTATTAGAAATGTTAATGAAAACTGGGGTAAGTAGGAGATTTTATTATCAAATGGATTTTAGTTTCATATTAGAAATTTCATCGTAAGTTTATTGGTTTATATTATTGTACATGCACGATGTGAACAAATATATGAGAAAAGATTCTCTCTCACGTGTGGATGCACGGAGGGGTGTAAATTCGGACTCGAATTACATTGAACTAAGTTGACTCGTGTACGAGCATGATTTGCACATATCGAATGTCAGACCGATTAGGTTTGAGCACGGTCTTCTTTCCCGGCTTCTTCCTCTTTACCATGTACTCGCTTGGTAGATTTGTTTGTGATGGTAGTTGGGTACAATCTTAATTCATCATGATCCATCAGTTCTTTGTGGCGATCACGGTGTGCTGTTGTATTATGAGAAACAGATGATCTAAGAGAATCTCAAATTACAATAGGAGGTGAGATGAATCTGTTTCAAGAAAACTGTATTGAGCCGATACCTGGGGATCTTCCTTCGACCATCAACTCTCAACTCGATGACACTACTTCCCGACTTAGGATAGCACTCAGAGTCTTTGCTTCCCAATTAAAGTACTCGGTAGCTACACTCTGTATGCACTGGAACGACTCTGCTTTTCGACTCGGCACTCGAAGCATTCAGCTGACTCGATTATCCACTCATACTCAGTTAGGACTCAATCTCGGTAAGAAGAAATAATATTTTTCAAATAATCCAGCAGCTTGACCTAATTTGAAAGGCCAACGGTTTGAAATTATCATCTCGATAAATAAATTGAAATTAATTTTATATAATATTAATTTAGTTAAAATTCACACATTGTAGGTGTTTCGATAAATTCTTCCCTTTTTATTCGCCTTGTTTTGATGTTTATTTGACGTGTAGTCTCCTTCTCTCTGTTCGAGCCTGTACCTCGTGACCACTGGCCAGAGCATTCCTACATCACACATGCCTCCCCAGTAGCCGTAGATCTTGCATGATGGACGAGAGATCTATACCTGTTTCTGTCACCGTTCCTGGCCTTCCTCGCGGTTTTCTAGCACATGCTAACCCTCAAGTCAAGTCTCTAGTCGAGTTGCTATCTTTTTGACGTGCTCTGATCTCAGTCATGTAGCGTGGAGGCGGGGAGGTTTAATTAGTTTGGATTAGATCTCCTCTCTCGATACGGGCCGTTGGTCGCTCATTATTTTGCCTTTTCCCCACCGTTCTTACGGCTTTGTCACCGGTGCGGAGATCGATCGAGCTTAGGTGCATATTGTGTTTGTTAAAATAACGATTTGCTTCCTTTTGACTGGAAACGAGGAAGCTGCATCTCAAGAGCAGGGCTCGACGTCGCCTAGAGGAGAGCAAAAGGGAGCTCTCCACTCCAGTCCTCTTTCCTCCTGTCGTTCCCTTCCCTCTTGTAATCTTCGCTTCCTCCGGTTTCTTTCTTTTTTTTTTTTTTTTCTGGACCAAAGGTCGAGTCTTGTGACGCATAGCTGAGTTCTTGACCATCAAGGATGCCGCAGTACCGGCAGCAGGGTCAGTGGAGTCTGGAGGGCCGCGGGCAGGTCATAGATCTGCAGACTGCCGTTAAAGATGGGATCCTTGGCGGCCGCATAGGCGGAGGCCTCTTGGCAGAGAAAGACGGAACCTTGGTGACAGCAGCGGAGAAGTTCGACCTCAAGAAGATGGTCGATGAACTCGACTCGGCGGTGGGAGAGGACGTGCCCTCGGTGTTTATCTGCCCCATCTCACTCGAGCCCATGGTGGATCCTGTGACACTCTGCACCGGTCAGACTTACGAGCGCGCCCACATCCTCAAGTGGATCTCGCTCGGGCACCTCAACTGCCCCACCACCATGCAGGAACTCTGGGACGACGATGTCACTCCCAATCACACCCTCCGCCAGTTGATCCTTGCTTGGTTCTCGCAGAGACACCTGCTCTCGCAGAAGAGATCCGAGGATGTCCAAGGCCGCGCCGCCGGGCTCGTCCAAAGCCTGAAGAAGGCCAAGGGGCAGGCCCGAGTTCAGGCTCTCAAAGACCTTCTAAAGCTCATCCTCGACCAACCTTCGGTTGAAAAGACAGTAGCGGACTCCGGCGGCGTCACGCATCTTTCTTCTCTCCTTGGCCCATTCACTTCCCACGCCGTTGGCTCCGAGGTGATCGCCATTCTTGTAAATCTTAGGTTGGGAACCGATGCAAAGACTAATCTGATGCAGCCTGCGAAGATTTCGCTCGTTGTGGACATGCTAAATGAAGGAACGATCGATACTAAGATCAACTGTACCAAGTTCATCGAAATGCTGATGGGGGAGAAGAGCTTCCGGTCAGAGCTTGTATCAAGCCCCAGTCTTTTGGTGGCGCTGTTGAGATTGGTGAAGGATGAACGACATCCAAACGGCATTGCGGCGGGGCTTAGCTTGCTCAAATCAGTCTCCTTCCACGAGCATGTCCGGAGCTTAATTGTCAGCATCGGAGCCATACCTCAGCTCGTGGCGCGACTGCCAAATCTGCTTCCTGATTGCTTGGAACCAGCTTTGCACATATTGGATAATCTCTCTGCAACTGCAGAAGGTCAAATGGCATTGAAGAATTGCCCTCAAACCATTCCAATTGCCGTGAAGCTTCTGATGACATCTGAAGCTTGTACGCGGCATGCGGTGTCTATATTGTGGAACACCATTAACCTTGCCCCTGATGTATGTGCTTCACTTGCCATAGAAGCCTGTCTGGGTGCGAAGCTATTGTTTGTCATCCAGAGTGGTTACGATTCAGAGCTAAAACAGAGGGCTGCCTACCTACTGAAGCTCTGTAGCCTCAATTATACCACTACCCGCTTCATGTCAAAATGCAAGCTAACCAGGACAATTCAATAACAGAAGATGACCATGGTACAATGCTTTCAATATGTTTGGGTTTTCTTCTTGTTTCTGGAACTTGATGAAGCTCTGGCGATGCTTAATTTTTGAGCTGGACCGGCTACATTAATTGCTAATGGCAGCAAAGAAGTAGATGTACTGGAAAAAACAATGGCCGGCATATTGATTCTTCTCAGATGTACAGTGTGTATACTTGTAGTTGCCATTCTTGCAACAAGAAGAAAGCATATGTACATAAGAGCAAAGCTTGGATCCAATGCTCAGTGATGTAGAGGTTGTCTCATTAAGTTGGTCAGTCTCGGTTACCAGGTATCATTGTTACCTGTGATTGTAGTGATTGATTTTCAGAACGTGGGTTTGGGGAGATATTGTAATCTTCTTTCTGTAATTGCTAATTTAAACTGATAGAAATTAACAACTTCATTCTGTTTCATCAAGTGAATCATTCTACAATAATGCCATCACCACCCTAAATGTTGCAGTCTGTCATGCATTCTGTTTCTGTCATTACATTAATTGATGCATATTCTTTGAAGATGATAAATTTTAGCGACTTTCACCATAATTTTGTTGAAGATAAATAATGAAATCAATGACAACGGCATGGTGGAACGGTCGACGGAAAAGGCTACAAATGTGGTTGGATTTGAGATGTGAGTTTGGTGTATGATTGCAGTGGTGAATGAAAGGATAGGAGATTGATCGAAGGGTGCCAATAATGTTAGCTTATGCCACAGTGCACGCCGGTCCAGTCCTGCTTTTAGTCCAAGGCCCCATGGAGAGGTGCCAAGGAAACAGTTTTCAGTTTATGGGGCAATCTGGCCACATGTGGTTGTTCCCCCTAACCAACAACACTTCTCATGATGAGGTTTTGTTGGATTGCAAACAAATGCCAGTTGGGACACCAATATTCTGTTCAATTCAATTCAGTGTTTTTTTTTTTCGAACTATTCGGTTAAATGCCTTTCCTCTAATAATTGGATTTGCGTTTCTTCATCTTCACACTTGTTCTACACAGGTTGTGTAAATTGGTGACAATCCGTGACGGGTTTGACCCTTTACCGTTCACTGCCTGTCTGAGCTTGTTGAACGTTTTTTCACATCACGTATAAAACAATATCTTTCATTTTTAATCAAAATATCTATATTACCAATTTTGATGAAACTTAAAAATAAAATTATGTTAATATATTTTTTTTCTATTCACATCAAAAATAATTTAAAATTTTATTAGTAATTTTCACATATACATTAATTAGAGATCTAGAGTTTATTATTGAAAATTTTTCTCATTAATCAATCAGGGGTCTAGAGTTCATGACTCAGTTGCATCATGATGCGGCGAAAAAGAGGGGCCCGTACGACGTGGGTCAGTTGCCAAGGTGGAGGTCAAAGTCAAGGTGGCCACCGCCAAGGTGGCAAAGAGTAGACCTGCAATGGCCGAGTGCAGACGACTACAACGACTGATCGGATGAGTCAGCATCCGGTCGGAAGAAGACGTGCCCGAGCGGACCACCCGTCCGGCTTAGGGTAACTCGGTAAGATCACCAGACACTCTGTGGAGCAGCGAGACACTAAGGAGACCGAAGAGCTACTGAGGCCGACTAAGAGGAGTCCTGGCAGAACGGCTACCTCACTCGGCCAAACAGCAGGATCATGTTCGTATCTCTCGATATCCTTTTAGGAGATAGTGCCGCTAACACCAAGCATGGTCGATAGACGGATTGTACGGCCGAAGCTTCTTCTGTCTTGTCAGGGATATGCATGCATTGTTAAGGTATGGTGTTAGATGCACTTTCTTGGCAGGTCCTTTCATAGGACATATTGGAGAACATGCCCATGCCTCGAGGAGCGTGCACGTCGCCCACCAGGGCTCTATATAAAGGAGGGTCCATCATCGGCGGAGGTACGCGTTATGAAGTTTTTGCGCTAGTTCTACTGTTGCTCCGCTCTCTTCCACTATTTCAGTGGGTGACTTGATCGTCGGAGGGTCAGCACTGAGGACCCCTTCCCTAGCTCGGCACTAACATTACTTGTTTTGCAGAGCGGAGCGAGGTCTATAGTCGATTAGCGAAGCCACCACATCCCTAGTTTTCCACCTTCCCGCTTTCGGACAGGATCACAATATATTATTAGAAAATTTTCTCATTAAACAATCAGGGATTTAGAATTCGAGACCCAGCTGCGGCATATTATTAAGAATTTTTCTCATTAATTAATTAGGAATATAGAGTCTTTTTAATCCCACATCTTAGGATTGACAATACTACGAGTAGAGAAACTTCTATAAATACTTTAGGTCGACGACGTTATAAAACATACTTTTCTTGACTTTTTGGCTAACATCAAGAATGATATTAAATTAATTTTTTATAGGGGTCCAACGTCACCCTTGCATTTGCATGGGTCTAGCACTCTTATCCAATTTATGGGCACGTCACCAACCCAATTTATGGGCGACCTTTTGGATAAGATTAAGTGTAGTATTTGTTCTTATAAAATTTATGTATTATTGAGAATTTTTCTCATTAATCTATTAGAAATGTAGAGTTCTCTTTAGTCCAGCATCTTAGAATTGATAGCATTCGAGCAAAGAAGCTTCCATAAATATCTTATGCTAGTGATATTAAAAAATATACTTTTCTCGATTTTTTTTGGCTAAGATCAAGTATGATATTAAATTAATTTTTATAAGGGGAAGTCCATTACCCGCATTGATGTATTGTATTACACACGCAATTAAGGACGGAGCCACATATAGCTTTGGTGGGGCAGTTGCCCGACCTCAATTTTTTGTAAGTACCCCACTAAAAAAATAAAAGTAGGGGCAATACTAACAAATTAAAACTATTTTATATAGGTCAATTCTTCTTCCCCTATTATCTTTAGGTCAATCTTCTTTCCGCTAAGGTAGCGGATCTACCTTTTTGGGTCAATCTTCTTCTCTTAGATCTCTCCTTGCATTGCCCCACCTGTAGAGAGGCTTGTGATGCGGTGATAAAGGGGGCCCGCCCGGCATGGGTCAACTGCCAAGATGGAGGTCAAAGTTAAGGTGGTCAACACCAGAGTGTCAAAAGGCTCGCTTACGGTGGCCGGGCCGAGGTCAACTACAACGGTCGGTCGGGGCAGTCAGTGTCTGATCGGCAGGAGACTTGTCCGAGTGGACCACCCGTCTAGTTTGGAACAATATGATAAGATTGCCAGACGTTTTATGTGGAGCAGCAGAACACTAAAGAGACCGAAGCGCTTGTCGGATCGGGAGGGACAAGCTACTATATCCAGTCATCGCAAGGAAGAGCAGCTGAGACCCACAGAACGGAGGGGTCGGTCGAGCACCTACCCCACTCCGCCAAACAATGGGCCATTGTCATATCTCTCTATATCCTTTTGGGAGATAGTGACGTTGACATGAGGCAGGGTCAACAGGCAGATCGTATGGCGGAAGTTTCTACTATTTTGTCAGGGATATGCATGTCTTGTTAAGGCATGGTATCAGAGACACTTTCCTAATTGGTTCTTTCATAGGACACATGGGAGAACATGCCCATGCCTCGAGGAACGTGCACGTTATCCATCAGAGATCTATATAGCTCCACTTTCTCCACTTTCCTCTATAGCTCCGGTGACTAACTTGAGTATCGGAGGGTCAACGCCGGGGACCCATTCCCTAGCTTGACACTAACATTGTTTGTTCTATAGAGCGGAGCGGGGTCTATAGCCAGCCAACGCAGTAGACATATCTCTAACTAGCTACGTTCCCATTTTTGGACAGGATCAAGAGGCATTGCCCCATCTTTCAATCAAATCCGTTTAATATTGTCATTCTCTAATCCCTTATATTTTACATTTTAAATAACACCTTTTCCCTCCAATTATCCTTTTTTCCTCTGGTTCTATTTCTGAGATTTAATGAGATCTTTTCAAATCTCCATTCATGTTAAAATGGCTCAATCAAACCACATCTAGGACGTGATCTATATATCTATATATCAGATGATGTTCGTTGAAGAAAAAATTGTCTGAGAACCACTATAAGAACATTGATATTTAGCGACGAAACATATATTGTGACCTTTGCTACCTTAACACATCCTCCCTCTATGCCAACCCGTTTATATGCTTAGCCAACTCAATATTGTGACAATGCCGCATAGACCCGGACCCATGTATAGTACTCACATGTCTTGATGCTCCACATTCACATCAAGACTAGATCCATCAGAGGTGCCACGATTTTAGAGTACCCTTTGATGGAACTCTTGGATCCAACTCCGGGCACCCAGACCAACTCCGAGCGCCCAGACCAGCTTCGGAAGCCTAGACAAACTCCGGGCGCCCAGACCTCCATGGGCCTTGACTGTGCTCGGGTGCATGGACCCCTTTTTCTAGCTTTTTGATTTCATGCATCACAAGATTAACACAACAAGCAATAAAATGGAAAGAAGAGTAGTAATATCTTTGATAGTCTCTAGGTTGTCTGATCCTGACTTTGAGTTTCATTTAAACCCTAGGTCGAATTGATGCATAATGTTTCCTCAATTGGGAACACGTCTTTACTAGATCTCTCCTCCAGTTGCTTACCTTTACTTACCATTTGTAGACTTAATTGACCTTGATATCTTAACTCACTAGGTCTTCCTACCAGATGTTCCATCTGGACTTTAGCGAATCGTATGATCCTCCCTGACCCGACTGGACTTCCTGCTAACTGTCTAATTCTCTTTGATTCAGCTAGACTTCCTGCCAATCATCTAGTCCTTCGCTCACCCGACTGAACTTCAGCATGGTGTCTGGCTTTTATCAAGTCTTTCAGTCCTACATATTCGGTAAAGGTATTAGATTACACAAAATCTAACTTTAACTATTTATCATATATTAAAACCAAAGTTCAATTATTAGTGTTAACTGTACTAACTGTTTCATTTTTTGAAGAGCATCCCTTGCAAGCCATGAAGGATTGCAAGGAAGGAACTGATCCTTCAATTCCTTTTTCAGTGCATCCCAAGTGCTAATCTTCTCTCTGTTGGCACTAGCATCATTTGATAGGTGAGCCCGCCACCATAGTTTGGCATCACCACATGGATACATACTTGTGATGGGTGATAGTAGTCATTTTGGCTTGATATTTTAGTTCTATTTTGGGAGATTCTGCCTATTTATTGAGCTTAAAGTCTATCCCTAACCTTGATAAATGATTTAATTCACCAATTTAGGTTTTGATGAATTTTTATGATAATTGTGGGGTTATTTGAGAAATATTCTTTGATTGATTTTTGTAGGTGATGAAGGAGGAGGAATCCGTGGCATTTATCAAATTTGGAATTACTGAAGCAGCTTAGGAGCATTACAACCGTTCAGATCAAATCTGGATTATTGACCGTCGTTGGATGGGAGCTACGAGAGGCTATACAAGACCTTTGTTTGCAAATTAATGTTGTTTTTGGTTCGATTTTCTTAACTAAACGGAAACCCCATAGAAGCATGTATAAGGCTTCGATTTCAGAGTTATAAGACTTTTGCAAGGTCTTTGGGAGATGAACTTGGGTTACCTTTCACTATGCTAGTTAAG
>JBBMJZ010000067.1:1401118-1419572 GCA_037833815.1 Zingiber zerumbet | reverse complement strand
TTTCTTTATTTTGTGTTAAGTATGAGGTAGTCACCCCGCACATGGAAGACTTGTTCGTCTTTCATGGGAGATCACGATGAAATATTGAAGGAAGGACAAATCTTCACTATTATCACGTTGAAGCATTTTATGAACTGGTAGATTTGCAACTTCAAGAGTTGAACAATCACTTTAACGAGGTGAACACGGAGTTGTTGTTATGTATGAGTTGTCTTGATCTATCAAATTCATTCTATGCTATGATAAAAGAAAATTACTTCAGTTTGCACAGTTGATGAAGTATTTGAAGAAATATCTTGGTTAGACTTAATATTAAAATTATTCTCAATTCAATTTCTTCAAATACTTCATCAACTTTAGTTATTTCACATATTTCTCGGTGTTGAATCTTTTGCACTACCTTCAAATAGCCTCCACGCTTTATATCATTTAAATATTAAATTCTTTAACTTTATTATTTTAGATCCTAAACCACTATATAAAATCTCTCTCATGATATTGCAGAAGTTGATTTGAATAAACTTTATGTGATAGAAGTTGTAGATGTTTTCTGCATAAATAAATATTTAAATTATAATTTTATAATCAAATATAAACAATAAAATTACATAATGTAAAAATTTACTTCTTATATTGGTCTATTTCTTTATAATTGTTGAGAATATATCAATGTACTTTCTTATACAAAGTCAAAGGTAATTTTAGATTAGGTTGGTTGTCAAACACTCATCCTTGTTATGAGAAAATACTTAAATTGCATGTTACTGGTTGAACATCTTTATTTCATTCTAACTTACTAAATATTGTTCAATTTAACTCATATAATTTAAAGTCAATGTCTCATTTACAATATACCCTTCTACAATAGATCCTTTAGGTCTTGCTTTATTATGAACATATTTTTTAGTTCGCCAAAATATCGTTCAAAGGGTTACATTCATCATGACAAAACATGTCCAACCATCATGGCTTAATGGGGGTAAATGACCTGTTTAATGAATCATAATGTCAAAAAATGCTGGAGAAAATATCCATTCTATCTTACACAATATGAAGACTATTTTCTCCTCTATTTTACATAAATTTGCTATGTGTGAAGATCTTATAATTATCTTTTTGAAAAATTCACATAACTCAATTAATGTGTCATACATGTCTTTTGGAAAAAAATTTGCATACAATCATTGGAAGAATTCTTTGAAATAAGATATGACAATCATGTGATTTTAGTCCATATAACTTTCCATTAATGGTATATTAGCATTCACATTTTTAGGTATATTAGCAGTATATCCATCAAGAAGTTTCATAGATTTTAAAATTGACAAAATTCATGCCTTTCTTTCAATGTCAACATGTAACTTGCATATGGTTTACTAAATTTATCTCATACTTTCTTTAAATGCAATTCACTTCAATCCTCATATCTTGCAAGTTTAACCTTGCTTTAAATGTATCCTTTGACTTTCCATCTATATTTAATAATGTGTCAACCAAAGCATCATAGATGTTTTTTTTAATATACATCACATCTAGATTGTGTCTCAACTTTAAATCTAATCAATACTTTAACTAAAAAAATATAAACTTCTTTATACAATTTGTATCATCCAAATATCGCTATCGCTTTTACTTAATGTGGGATGCTTACTGAATGTCATCTGAGGTAATGCATCTAATTGTTCTAAAATATCATAACCACTAAATCTTCATGGTAGTCCTTCTTATTCAACCTCTTTATTGAAATTCTTATTTCTACGCCATAGGCGTTTCAAATTCAAGAATCAATGGTGGCACGTGCAACATATTTTACTCCATAATCTTTGAGATTTAGTTTCATCAAACATACTAGACAAGCTTTATAACCCTTTGTGCTCCATCTAGATACTGTTCCATAAGTTGGAAAGTCGTGAATGGTCGACATCACAACATCAAGTAATTGAAATATTTGTTAAGTCGATGCATCATATGCTTCCACCCTATCATCCCATGACTCCTTCAGTTCGTTGATGAAAGGTCCTAAGTATAAATATATCTATTTCCTAGGTGATTCAGGCCGAGGAATTAAAAGAGACATAATCAAGTATAATGACTTTATCATTTTCTATGATGGCAAATTATAATTTACAAGTATAATTGGTCACATACTAAAAGCATTTGACATGTTTTCTAAATGAATTAAAATCATCAGTAGTCAACCCTAAGTGAATATTTCGTGGATCACCTATAATTATTTCATGTGACATGTTAAATTCTTTTTATAACTCACTATCTGTTGGGTGCCTTAATACACCATATATTTCAACCAGCTTTTCTTTATATTATCTCATACCTTTTGTTGTATATTTCACAATAAACAACTGCTTAAGTCTAGGATTCAAAGGGAAATATCAAAAAAAATTTTGAACATTCTTTTTCTTATTCATCCCATTATACTTGTATCTAGGCTCCTTGAACACTAGACATCTATCCTTATTCTCATGCTCATCCCAAAATAATATATAATCATTTTTACATTCATGTATCTTATCATATGTCAATCCTAACTCTTTTAACATTTTTTCTTCATAATGAGAATTTGGAATCATATTCAGTTTGAAAATGTATCTTGTAATAACTAAAGTCATATATCAAAAGATTTATTGCTCCAACCATTTAACACTTTCACATGTATTAACTTAAACCAACCGATCTCATCTAGTGAGAAAAAACTTGGTTGTTGTTGTTACATGTATTAATTTGAATAAAAAACTAAATATAGAAAAATTTATACAAGTGTAATACAACTCTTTTTATGCTTCTTCAAATATTGAGGTTTAACTTCCTCCAATATTATTTGCATTTATGATTTTATTAATACCATTTGATTGAGGTCCACCAGTGGATAATTTTTTTACTAATGTATCATTTTTGAAATTTGACTAATTTAGATCAATATAATAATTTTGACTGAAATTAGTATATAATTTTAAATTAATTATAATTTTAAAATAAATATGCATAATGACTCTAGACATTAGAAAAATGATAAAACATATAACATCAAACTTGGGATGACCAACCCGACCCAAGTTATGAGCATAAAAACTTCTTTTTTTTAAAGAGTTTCTAGGGAGCTACAATAATGGAATGATTGAAGGAGCTTAGAAGTAAATATAATACTCCAAATGTCATTTTCCAAACTTTCATTTTTTTATGAACTAAGGTGGTGTTTGGTAATGCAGCTTATCGCTTAAATTAATATAATAAGGGCTTTTTTTAAAAAAGTTCATTTGATAACCTATTTTAAAACAGCTTATTAGCTAAAAAACTTAACACGCTCAGACCAAAAAAATAAGCTAAAATATTTAGCTTATTTTTTTCTATCTTAACACGGTAAGTTAAAATTAAACTTATAAAGACTTATATACCCTTGTATAATTAATAAAATTACATTCATATATATATATTAGAATTTAGGTTTTTCTTCACCATTTAGCCGCCGCTTCTTCAACTCTCTCTCTCTCTCAGCTTTACCTAGCTATTTCGCCGCTTCTTCTTCAACTCTCTCTCTCAGCTTTACCTAGCTGTTCATCTTCTCATGTCTTCATCTCAGGTATCTTCTTTCTTTTCTTGTTTCTTATGATTTCTTATTTCATATTTCATTTCTTGTTTGATTAGTTTAATGTATTTTCAACCTAGTATATAAAAAGTTTTTAACCCCTAATATTATGCATATTATCACGATTTAATATTATTTAGGAAGTTTTCAACCCAAATACATAATATAACCACGATTTAGGAAGTTTTCAAACCTAATCCATATATATATTATTGAATAAGAAGTTTTCAAACCCTAATATTATGCATAATATAAAAGCAAGTAGGAAGTTTTCAAAATACAGAAACTTTTTTGAACCCTAGTTTATAGGTAGTATAAGTACGATTATATATATATATATATATATATATATTACATCTACATTTATATAATAATAATAATAATAATAATAAACATATATATAAACTTACCGATTTTATTTACTTACGTTGTCAAATGTTATTATTTTTTAGGCAAGTAATACAAATAAAATGGTTGATAAAAGAGCTAATTGGAAAGATCCAGAAATTCTGAAAACATTTTTAGATGCGTGTATTGAAGAAAGCACTAGTGGAAATAGGAGTGGAAGTAGTTTTAAGAAACGTTCATGGGATCTAATTGGTAATCTTATGAAAGAAAAAAAGGGACTTGATCTTACTCAAAAACAGTTGAAAAATCAACTGGATTACCTGAAAAGAAAGTACAGCATCTGGGAAAGAATAATTAATAAAACTGGGAATGGATACGATCCCATTAGCAATACTGTTAGCTGGACTTCTGAAGAGTGGGATGACTATACTAAGGTAAGTTATAAGATTTTTAATTAATTTAATAGTGTTATATATATATATATTATATTCACTCACTTTTGTATATTTTTTATAGATCTATCCAGACGCAAAACAATTTCGATATGCCGGCCTACAATTTGCAGATGAAATGAAGTCACTATTTGATGGTATTACAGCTACGGGGAAAGATGCATGGGGTCCCTCAATGGAAGAAATGCCACCAACTATTCCAAATAGTAACATTACTATTGATGTTGATGCTGAGGTTGAGGTCGATGTTGATTTGGAAAGAGAGATATCTCATAGTCCTAGCATAGAACATTCAAAGTCTAAACGCCGAAAGTCAAACAAATCTGAATATATTGACGAACAGATTTTAGAAACTCTTAAGAATTTAAATGATTCAGATGAGGCAAGCGTAGAAGAATGTTCCAAAGTTCTTGATGATATGTTGGATGAGAGCGATCCTTTATATTTTGTTGCTGGGACAATATTTTGTGAAAGTAAGACATATAGAGAATTTTGGATGCATCTTAGGAAGAAAAGTGATGAAGCTAAAAAACAATGGCTTATAATGGTAGGAAAGAAGATGGGCTTGATATAGAATTATGGTAGGAAAGGACTTGACTTTATTATGATTATGTTATGAATGTTATTTTGTTTAAACTTTTAATTTTGAAACATCATTTTGTTTGGTTCGTAATTGGTTTTTATATATTTGTGATTTAAGTATATTGTGTTATACCCTTTATAATTCTTTTAAAATTTGGTTTTACAGGCTATTTTGTGATTCAAAGTTATTTAATATGTTGACTGGTAATAAAAGGAAAAAGGTCATCACTATCCTTTGTCTAATTTTACTTATGAGAAGAAGACGAAGGGGTCAAAGGCCTGATGCTATTTCTTTACTTGATGGAGCTAGTTATGTTAAAGAAATTATTGAAGGAAATCCAGCTCATTGCCAAGAAATGTTGAGGATGAAGAAAGAAGCTTTTATAAAGATTTGCTCTATTTTTAGAGAAAATGAATGGTTAAAAGATAGTCGTTATATATCGGTGGAAGAGAAGATGTCTATGTTTTTAATTACTTTAAGCCATAATTTGCGAGTACGATTTGTCAAACGAAGATTTTGCCATTCAACGCAAACAATCAACTTCTACTTTCATGAAGTTCTAAAAGCTATGCTGAAATTCTCTAAGGAAATTATTGTTCCTACTCAAGGTAATCAAATATCTCATGATACAAGGCATAAACGTCTTCGAGAAGTGTTTAAGGTAAATATTTAATATTCAATTAAACATATTGTAACTATTTCTTTCTCATTTCATGATATAAATAATTTATTATAACATTTATTTAGGGTGCTATAGGTGCCTTAGATGGAACTCTAGTACATGCCATTGTTCCAATAAATGAACAAGTTCGATATAGAGGAAGGGGAAAAGGAAAATGTTATCAGAATGTACTGGCTATATGCAATTTTGATATGTTATTTACATTCATTTGGGCGGGATGGGAAGGAGTGGCACATGATTCTAAAGTCTTAACCGAAACAATGCGTAATCCAAGGTCAAACTTTCCCTTTCCGGGTCCAGGTACATTATTATTGTTGTTGTTGTTATTATTAATTATTTTAAACTTCTATGTTTACAATTTATTTGAAATTGTAGATGAATATTATTTATGTGATGCTGCATATTGTCATATTCGAGGATTTATGTCGCCCCATCGAAATGTACGTTATTGGCTTGGAGATTTCCAACGAGGTGGTAGAGCTCGAACTAAAGAGGAATTATTCAATCATGCACATGCAAAATTAAGAAATGTTATCGAGCGTACATTTGGCGTATTGAAAGCTCGCTTTCCTATATTGGATAAGATGGCTCCATATCACTTTCGAACTCAAAGGGATATTGTTATTGCTTGTGCAGCAATACATAATTTTATTAGAACAAATTGCACAACAGACTCGTTTTTTGAACAATTTGAAGATGAAATTACGACTGCAGATAATCAACAACGATGGACATCAATGATGGAGTCCTCGAGACAAGCTGATCAAGCATATATGATTAATTTGCGTGAAGAAATAGGAAATCAATTATTTAATATGCGATTTTAAATATTATTATGTTTTGTGAACACTATCTAAATATTATTATGTTTTGTGAACATTTCTGAATTCAATAACACTATGGGTTGCGAACTATTTATTTATAAGCACGATTTATCAATATAAGCACGATTTATGAAGTTTTCAAACCTGTATAAGCAGGTAGGAAGTTTTCAAACCAAATCAATAATACATATATATAATGTTACGGATATATAGAAACTTTTGACCCTAGTTTATAGTTTATAGGTAGTATAAATGCGATTATATATATATATATATATATATATATATATATTACATCTACATTTATAATAATAATAATAATAATAATAATAATAATAAAATATATAAACTTACCGATTTTATGTAATATTTAATTTATACGATTATATTTATGCTATATTAGTATATAATTAAATAAATTAAATTTATTATAGAGAAAGTAATATATAAGGGTATAATAGTCTTTTAAACATTTTTAAGATATTAATTTAAGTTATTTATCAAATAGGTTTCAAATTAGTTACTTAAATTTCAGAGCCTCTTATTTGATTTATTTAACTTTTTATTTTCAGGTCTATAAGTGCTCCACCACTTAAAATTTAGTATTCAGATTTCAGACATAAGTTTTCAGATTTACCAAACACCATCATTGTTGAGCTCACTTAATATTGGTTCGAGGGTTTGTCCACCCCTATTAAGTAGACTATATATAATATATTATTTTTATTTATTTATATAATTATTTAATAATTTAGTATCATAAAGTAATTAATGGTAAGTATTAGATAAACTCTTACAATTTTAAAAGTTTATCTTCAAAAGAATAAAATCGTCATTATTGTTGGATTTATAATATAAAAACATACGGTAAAATTACTTCTAGTTTGGTTCTAGCTCCAGCTTGACAGCTTGATTTTAATTAGAACTTTTTGAGCCGAGCTCGAACCTGTAACTAGATGGTTGAGCCGAGCTCAAATTCGCAAGCCCAATCAAGCCGAGTCTTTTTATTTTTTTCGAGCTCGGCTTGACTCGATTACTATGTGATTTGTATATATATAGGTCTGCATTTGTGTGTGTATATATACACACAACTTTTGTTGTAGAATATTACAGACTTTGTTCTCATCCCAATCATCCTTTTGCCTTTTATTTTCGTAAAATCAACTTTTCCTCTCGTCATTCTCCTTTCATCGTCCCCTCCTTCGCCCCGACGAGTCCTCTCTCTATGCTCTCCCTCGCCATGACGAGCCCTCTCTCGTCGTGCCCTCCAGCAAATCTAAGTTTTCGAGCCCTCTCATTTCATGCCCACCCTCGTTGCAACGAAGCTCCTTGTGACAAAGCTCCCTGGGACATCGACCCTCGCCGTGCCCTCCCTCACTTGTCATGATGAAGTAAGGGTTTTCCTGTGCCTCCCTCCCTCGCTGTGACGAAACTCCTTTGCCGGTAAAACATTTCCTTCTTGACCCAAGAAGATATCATATACCACCAAGCTATTGCTATGACTATTTGATTTGATTTAATTTGGTTATTATGTTTCTAAAAATTTGATACTGGTATTGATTAGATATTTTTGATTGAAATAGCTAAAAATCTGACAAATTATCCAATGGTAACAGGTGAAATTTACATCGATTCTGATAAGATTTTGGTTAAAACTTCACTCAACCTCTAGTAACTGAAGTTACCAGAAAATTGAGAACTTAATTGAAAAACTTAAAAAATAGCTAAGCCAATGTTTTGGGCTTAGCTAGGATCTTATACTTTTGGTCAACTGATTGTTTTTTAAAGAAAAAAGAACTAAAATTTTATTATTATTTTTAAAAATTTTTGAAGTAAATCGGAAATCTGGGTCATTTGACAACTTGGGTTGGTAAATGGAAAATAGGCAGACAAAATTATTAACAAATTTGATGTTGAATAACAATTTAGATTTGAAGTGGAATTGCAATATGAAACATCAATTTCTGAATATGGGTTGGGTATTTTATAATATGTAGACGAATCAAAATCAAACTATTAATAGTTTCTTTTGTAGATAGAAAATGGACAACTTTTTTTTTTCAATGCTATTTCAATAGTAAGAGTATGTATCTTCATCAGTTTTCCTATTACTAAATCTAAAATTTAGGGTAAATAACTCACTTTATTAAATTTAGACAATCACTTTTCACTACACACTACATCAACTACCCTAAAATTTCCATCATCCTTAATTTTTTATTATTTTCTTCTCTTTCTTCTATTTTTTTATTATTATATTTATGGAATGAGTGGAAGGAGAGGATTGAAAAGATTGAGTGGAAGGAGAGATATTAAAAAGAAATATTATTTTATTTTTAGGATAGAGATTTCATTCCCTAAATTTAGAGAATCACTATTTATCAAATTTAAATTTAGGGAATGGATAGAGTAACTAATGCAAAGGTTTTTTAGCTACCCTATCCAAAATTTAGGGTAAAATCTTTGGATAGGGTAACTGATGTGGATGCTCTAAGTGCATGGAGTGCTTATTCAGGTGCTTCACATAGATCAATGCAAAGAGTGCAATATCACCTCATATCTCCACGTGCTAGAATGAGTGATTATTTTAAGAGGTCACCCTGTCCTAGGTGGCTAATTATTTTGGATGGAATTGGTTCTGCATGGCTTCAATATGGGTCCGTGCCTTAACTTGTACCTTTGAGTTTTAACATTTGTGAGATATGTAGGGTATTCTTTCACAATCAACCAGCATTTCAAAAGGTATATAATGGTAATACATGGCCAATCCACACTATAAGCCATATGCAGAAGAGGGTTTACAAAGGGGCTTATATGGTCAACATAATATTAATGTAATAAAAATGATTTAATTAATTTGGATATTATTAGTGATAAAGTGATGCATAGAGTTTAATGGAGAGACAAAATTCATGTAGCTGAATTCAAACGATTAAAATAAACCTGATAATGGTGATGAATTAGTAAGTATAAAAACACATTGATAAAAGCTACAAAAAATATGACAATTAAGTAGCATGCATTTTATCAATATATAAATTGTTTAAAGCTTGTGAAGCAAATGTTACAACTTACAAGACAAAAAGCTACAAATTGGGCAGCTTAAAGTTTTATCCCAATTTGATTCAATGTAAAGCAGGTATAAATGAACTAAATGTGATTTTTTTTTCCTTTTGACCTCCATATCCTGGCTGTATATGTCATGTGCACCCACCATATGGTTCCACCTAGGAAATGCAATTTGGACCCTAGACAACCACATTTTTAAAACCATAAACCAACAATATAGAGGGTTCTCCATCTCATAGTCCCACGTAGTCATGTGTGGAAATCTTAAGTGTGAATATATTCTGGGATGCCAGTTTCCGAGTGGCTAGTCATGTTATTATCGAATGAGGTTCATCCCACTTCAACATGGACCATTTGAAGCAACATGGCATTTATACCATGTTGAAGCACTATCAAGTCATTATGTCCCAAAATGAATATTAGATTGACAGAGGCAAACCATAATATACTCACAAGTAGGACGCCTACACTCAGCCAATTATGAGGTGGAGGATTGATGGTAACATAAACTTTCAACACTAATATCTGGAAAGTTTTATCTAATTGAATTCAAAACTTACTGAACTAAGGAACTAAATCATGATAATAATTTATAATGTTTGGATAGACAAACAATCATTGCCATTGGTCCAAACAAGATACCAATATATAGTTGAAACACAAAATTTGGAATAAACATTCAAACAAAATTAAAATAGAAAATAACAGTATAACAGAATAGAAGCATTTGTTAGATTTTTATAAGCATACACTAAATCAAAATTATCATTTAAATGTTTATACAAATAGAACAGCATCTGCCATGCAGAATAGGACTGCTTTTCATGGGTCAGAATCAATCTTAAGTGAAGAACATATGATATTGAACGGGCAATCCAATGAAATGTCCAATTCTCAATCTTATTTCTTCATAAAACATACATTATTAAAGGCTATTTCTTCTAATAGTCTGATGTGGTATAAAAACAAATCAAGATGATGAATATCCTACTCCCTTGGTAAAAGAATGTTCATGAAAAGTGTTCAAGCTTTACATTGATCACTATATTAAACTAGCATCAAAACTAATGAAACAGCAAAAAATTTAATGACCAGTCTTACACTAAAAATTAAGGATATTGTGATATGTCAACATGACATCCACCAAATGTTGCTTCACCTTTATACATAACTTTCATAGTATCGTGTTAAGAATTGTAAATTTATAGAAATTTTCAAACATAGATAAAATTTGACTGTTTCAAATATTCTTCCTTGAATCATCTCATCAAACTCTGAGATTTATGTATTTCACTTAATCCATGCTGAAAACATGACAATAATATTGCATAAAAAACCTATCTTTCTTTTATAACCATAATAATAAAGCAAAAAGACATCTCTTCATGGCAAACCAATTGGAGAACCATTATCTTCTACTAGTAAAAATTGATCATATGACTCATATTACCCCTTCACCATGTCAAGTGTCAACCCTAAATTCAAAATTTACCATAGCAGCTTTCTGAATCTGAATCAAATTTCATTTGTTTGCCTCTAAAATGCCGGTGTATAGTGCAATTTTGAGTTCTCTGATAATCATGTTCCATTAACATACATGAGTCAGTTCAGATGCTGGAAAACATTTTCATGTAGTTTCTAAGTTTAAAGGGTCATCACCATCAAGCCAGGTAACTACCAACTAGTTTGAGTACGTTATGTGGATCTTATCTGCCCATTGAACTTGCAAAACAATCTTGTTAGTTTTGTATTCAAACAAAACAAAATCACTTTTTCTTACATTAACAAGAGGTTTCAATAGTCTTTACTGGCTACTCATTACACCAACTTCTCTATTCAATTTAATTTATCAAATAGAGGGTAAAAGCAGGAGAAAAATTCATCTCAATGTAACAAGATAAAACATCCTATCTATATTAATATGCGAACTATTTGAAAAATATGTAGGCACACCGTCCCACTGAGATATTTAGCATAATTCCATCCAAGTTGTGTATATTAGTAAAGGAATTAAATATCCCTTGTACAGTATGCATGCTACTCAACTAGTAAAATGTACTGCATAACAAAACCATAAAGTCGCATTCTATTCATTTAGTTTATAAATTTTATCCTTGAGAATTTTGATAGCTATTTGGGTTACTCCTATTTAAGTTACTAAAGGAGTAATTAGATCATGAGAACTCTGTCAGAGGAAATGCCAACTAGATGGGTCAATGGGACCCCGAACTCTCTCTCACTCTTGATTTCGACCGATAGAGAAAATACTATTTTCCCAGGAGCATCAACTAAGGACACTTCAACAAGCAAGAGACCTACAGCAATGAGTACAAACATTAGACACATTAAATACGATGGGTCATCTCAGACTTAATTCTTGGGCTGGTCAAGGATGGAGGAGGCATTCTTTGTACATACACCGCATAGCCTACAAAAGGCTAGGTAGGTTGCGACATCAGCCTAAATAAAGGGTTTTTTCAATGACTTAACAATCCATTATTTTCTCATTCAAGGTTGCTTAATCCATAGTCAGAGTCAGGCTGAATTGAGCATATCAGAGTGCCAGGACCGAACCCTTGGCCTCAATTATGCAGGTTAGAAGGTTGTTGGATCGTACCCTTGTGGACCAAATCTCTCTCCAGTGGCGCATTGAACCACTCACCCACTCAAACCGCTTTCCTTAGTGACTACTAAGGTCGAATACGCAGAACATTGGTTGGATAGAACTACCGCAAACTACAAGCACTAACAAATTCTTTACGTAACCCACATAATGCTACACCTCCCATCCATGAAGTAGCAGCATTCATTTGGGGTTGCACCAAAAAAAAAAAAAGGAAAAATAACTTATGAAACAGATGAGGAATCAACAAACACCTGGACTTGCTTCCATCCGCTTCGACTGCCATCATATTCTCCTCCGACACCAGCTGTTTATCCTGGGACAGCTCGCCCTTCCCCTTCAAGCTCCACGAAGACCAGAGCTTTCGGCAAACGGAGAAAGCTGAAAGTGCCGTGAAGGCAATCCAGAGGCGGCGAGCGCCGAGTCCTGGCGGCGCCGTCCAGAGGAACCGCAGTTTGCTCCGGCATCCCAAGAAGAGCAACCCTGTCCACCGCGGGCGCCACGACCAGCCGATGACCAGCCCGATCATCACCGCCACCCAGATCGGGACCGCGCACAGAAGAATGTCGAGGAGAGTCTCCGCCACCACCGGCTTCCTCATCAAATCGACGAAAACAGAGTACAAATCCCCCATCTTTTAACTGCCTCGGAAAGTTCCTCACTCTACCTTGATCTCGCGAATCAAATACCAAACCAGAGGAGCAAGAAAAACAAAAGGGGAAAAGGAGGTCAGAAATTCCAAAATGATGGACCAAAGCGGAGGCGACCTTCGGGAGCCGATCTACCGACTCCGGCGATGCCACGGCAAAAGAGGGAATCCTTGGTTGGCGGTGGGTTGGAATTTTTGGGATGGTGAGGCACGAATCGTAAAGCAAGTCAAAGTTGGCGACCGAGCGAGAAATTGAGTTAGTTCACCGAGTCGACGTTGACGCGGGAGGCCATCGCGATTGTGTATGACAATATTGTTAATTATTTAACAAATCTGATAAGATGTTTCATTTTGTCCAAATAATTACAACAACAACAATAATAATATATATATATATATATATATATATTAAAAAATAATATTTTCATCATGTCCGAACCGACGTCTGTTTACGAGGGTTATAAAACGCAGAGTAGCACATCAATTCGAATGGATCGAATGATTAGAATCGGAATGAAACAAGAATTTTATAAAAAAAATTATCTCATATTAATTTTTAAAATAAAATATAATTTAATCTGAAAAGTAAATCCTAATTCAAGTCAACTGCACTCTGGCACCCATCTAAGAATGACAATGGAATAGATTCAGAACAAATTTGATCAATCCTAGAATCCATCCTGTGTAAAAAAAAAGTAATCCGAATCTGGACCACCTTATCTACTTTTTCAGCCCGTCCCACCCCGATCCAGCTCAAAACTTAGCGGAATCAGGACAAGTTGGACTATATATATATATATATATATAATTCACCCTAAACCAGCTTCTAAACTCTTCTAAACTCGATCAACGAATTTAAACCTGTTCCATTATTCGTTTGATCAAATTTAAACCCTCTCTAAACAAAACAGATTTAATATGATGCCGAATTTAAACCCAACCCATAACCATCCCTATTGACCCATCCCTAACACAACCAAAAACTCTAACCCAAACTCAATATTTTTTTTATCGGATTGACAGATAGGTCTTCAGTTCTACTACTAGTACGTAATTCTAAAATCATTTTTTAAAGGAATTTTTCACCATGGAGAAATAAGAATGCTTTTGGATAACACGAAAATGGTGATACCTTGCTTAAAAAGTGAATTGTTAAAACAAAAGCTGATCACAAAACTGAATGCGGTCTCGTTACAAGGCACAAATAAACCAAAAATCAAAAAACAACAACATGCTCACGAAAGTATGGAAATAAGAATAGCTGCATCTGTCAAAATTTTGAAATAAAATTTCGCAGTCGATGTTTACTAGGATATCACAACCAAGATAGAAATAAGATCAACCCTTACAAGGTTTGTCATTCCTTTTATTCTAAGGTCACAACTTTTCCCCATTTGATGAAGACGCAATACTCCTGGGAAATGGGTGCCTACAAATAAAGATGGATAACCAACAAGAAGCGGATTGCAAACAATTCTACGAAAGGAACTCTGATGATTCTAGGTACTGATTTGCTGCATCCATATGAATGGCTCTCAGTGTTAGCGAAATTCCCAAATGACTCCACTATCCTCTGCAATTGAGAATTAGCTGAGTTAGACAATGGTACAATAATGAAATAATACTGCATTTCTGACTAGTTTGTGTTTCATTTAGTCTTTTTTTTAGAACCGAAGACCTTGGCAATAAATCCCAAGACTTAACAGTTCCACTTCAAATCGAGTACAACCAAATACTTGGCCGAACTCTTTTAGTCTAAAGATTCCAAGAGTAGATGAGAATAATGGATTTGAAATAAAAACAAACTGCACAAAATGTTTACCAATGCCTGAGCATACACTAGAAATTAAAGACGGAAAACAAAAAACTATACAAAGTATACTTTGTAATGGCGTAATATTAAATATACATCAGTAATGACAAAAAAAAACATTTTAAATACACTATATTTACAATGCCCAATCATTCAATGTTTGGCAGTGGAAATTAAAGATGGAAAAGAAGAAAAAAATTATACAAAAAACGTGTACTTTGTAATGTTATAATAATAAATATATTTCATAACAAAATATGAACAGAAAATTCAAGAAGAGAATTATGGATAGAGAACATTCCCTAATATGACAATCAAACATTATTTAGATCAGAGGATGAATCTACAGTGATAGAATAGATTATTAAATTCAGCCTGCTACAAGCAATGTTATTTTAGTCACTCCAGGAAGTGAACTTATTGGTTTCAGACCAGTGCAGCCAATGAGGTGAAAGTCATAAAATCTTTATTGATACCTCTCAGGTTAACACTCAGAGATTTGTGGAAGCATAGAATGACAATATGGGGGAAAAAAATAAAACATAACTAATTCATAGAACTTTTCCATATTCCTAATTTCGCAGTTCTTGACTAGTGTTCAGTTTCCTTAATTTTCTACAACGAGTGGATCAAAGTTTAGACTAAACCACAACTAACAGGTCAAAAAGGATGGTCGGCACAGTTTGCAAACTGTATCTAAATTCACATAGAAATTGCAATGTTTATAGAAAAAAGCACTGGACCGAAATTAATACCTTTAATCTTTTTCTTAATCCAAACCTCAAGTAACATTCCTGCTCCTACTCCAGCAGCACAAAAAGCACCATAAAATGCAACTGTAGCAGGTAAGGACCATCGTGGAAGAAAATAGTAGTCAGGCACCTGTCTAATCTTCTTTGGAAGTCGCTTTTTAGTAACTGGCCCACTTGAATCACTAGCAGCATTGCTTGCCGTCTTCCAATCCATATCCTTCAGCAAACCTTTAGATTCTTCACTTGTCATGACTAATTAGATGGAGTGATCAAATATAGTCTACAAAAAGAACAAAACAAATAAGAAATGAATAAGAAAACAAACTTGTCTGTCATTCCAGCATAAACCTACAATGATACAAACAACAAGAATAAAATAGCTGCCTTCTTTAGGAAGCAAAATAAGAAAATGCAGCGACAGAATCTATTATTTACATTCTAAAAATCTGCACTAAGTAATGGCCCATTTTATGAAGTCAAATAAAAAGAATAATTTAGCAGATAGTAATTGCATGTGGCAAATACATCATCTACACAAATGGAAGTGGTACTCTCAGCAAATTTATCTCTCTTATCGGAGGACTATCCATTTATAGGAAACAAAAACAATCTGAAGTAATGAAAATAGGAAATGTAGGAGTCATCATCATTATTGTCGTTGTCAGCATCATCATCATAATTATGTATGTTGCAAGTATTTGGGACCAGCTATATGAATTATATCCCTTCATTAAGTTCAATACAAAGCTATATTATCTGAGTCTTATATGACAAAGAGAGTTAAGATTCATGCGCATCCCATTTTCATGCGGGTGGCATATTAGATCAAATTCCTTCAGGCCATTAACTCGTTGAAGCCTGGCTCCAACATTAGTGGTAGGCTCCTAAGTTTTGGGCTTTAGACCAAAAGTGTTCATCCCAAGAATTGCAAAGAGCAGCCTGCAAGATCTTCAGAAATAGTCTGTTGTAAGGCTTAATATTGTCCCTCAAAGATTATATGGCCAAAGAATTTAATTTCCTATGGAAAGAAGCAATTATGGTAAACTCAAGTTGGGATTTTCATTTTAAAGTTGACTCCTATTTTCTCTTCAGCGACTGGATGCCATGTCAAGAAGACAACAGCAATACGAGTGCGGTCGAAATTTCCTATCATCACATCCTTTGTGTATATTATTTGAAGAGGATAATGTGTTAACTAATGAGAGAACAAATAGATTAAATAATATCGACTTTGGGATGAAGATACTTAACATAAAAATTGCAGGAAGATATAGAACAAGCAAGCTCAAGTATTGCTCCTCCACCTGTGACAGGCTGGAGCTGAGTTCAGCAATCAACATCTCCCCTCCTCCCGACAATGAAATAAAAGGAACCACAACTATTTACATAAAAAATTACAGACAAGATTAACAATAGTAAAAGCAGCCACAAGTTATCCTGTAACATGAGTTGAGATCAGCACATAAGATCCCGGGGACTTGAAGGAAATTGGAGGGAGATGGAGGGATGCCTAATACTTAGACCTCATGTTTTTGGCTTAATTATTAATTTCTTAGTGGGAAACAGATTTACTCACAATGGCAAAAAATACTTAGATTTTTTTATGCACAAGCTCATTCTATGGTGACTGCAGCAGCCACCTGCAAGATCTTCAGAAATAGTTTGTTGTAAAGCTTAATATTGTCCCTCCAAGATTATATGGCCAGAGAATTTAGTTTCCTATGTAAAGAAGCAATTATGGTAAGCTCAAGTTGGGGTTCTCATTTTAAACTTAACTCCTATTTTCTTTTCAGCGCCTGGATGCCATGTCTTTTGTAATTTAAGAAGATAACTACAACAAGAGTGTGGTTGAAATTTCCTATCATCACATCCTTTGCGTATCTTATTTGCAGATCATATTGTGTTTACTAATGAGAGCACAAATAGTTTAAACAATATTGACTTGGGGATGAAAACACCCAACATAAAATTGCAGAAAGATATAGAACAACAAGCACAAATATTGCTCCGCTGCATGCGATTCATAAAAGAAACCACGAGTCCACGACTTTTTACATGAAAGATGCAGCAATCGCAAAAGTAGGCAAAAGTTATCCCGCAACATGGATTGAAATCAGCACATAAGATCACCACTTGATAGAAATTGGAGAGAGGGAGAGGGATGCCTACTCGCTTGTGAAGCACCGTAGCGTCGGTTCAAGGGAGGAGGACCAACAAAAAGGAGGGGTTGAAGTGATTGGCTTCTTCCAACTGCGTTGAGGAGAAGAGATCAGATTCAGGAAGGCCGATCGCTACAACGTCGCCGGCCCTAGAGTCCGGAGACGAGAGAAGAGGCGGACGGAAACCTACTTTTTAATTTTTCTTTCTTCTCTTCGCATGGGATAAAGCATCCTACATTTAACAAAGAACTACAATAAACTTAGGATATCATTGGTTCAAGCTCCCCTGCTCTGTCATTGCATATTTTCTGAATATTTAATTATTTTTTCTTTTCCATCCGTTCGTCCGTCCGTCCATCCATCCATACACACTGCACGACGCACACCGTTAGCATTTTTTTTTTATTATTTTTAAGTTTTGAATTAAAAAAATAAAATATTTATTTTGGTTCTCCCCAATTAAATTATAATTTTCAAGTTATTTTTTTAAGATTTTATCTAAGTGTTACTCCCCAATTGGATTATAATATTTAGTAAAATATAAATAAAAATAAAATCAATTTAAGGTTTTTAGGAATATATTAATATATTAGGGATTTATATAAGGAAATATTGATTTTTTAAAATTAAAAATTAAAAAAATTAGATATCATATTTTTTTATTTTTTTTTAAATTTTAAATTAGAAAAATTATTTAAAATATTTTTTTAAAAAATTATTTAGGGTTTATGCTTTCCAATTGAATTATAATTTTCATGTTATTCTTTTAAAAATTTTACCTCTAGGGTTTATACTTTCTAATTGAATTTTAGAGTTTAGTATAAAGAAAAATAAAAAATAAAATAAATTTAAGTATTTAGGAGTATTGTAATGTATTTAGGGAATATATTTTTTATTTG